>VYZW01044395.1:26060-79185 GCA_013401315.1 Balaeniceps rex | reverse complement strand
GACTGCCTGCAGAGGAGCCTCGGGAAGCTGGTTTCCCCTGGCCGCAGATAAAAGTTTTGTGCATCTTGTTCTCTGAAGTAGCTTAAAAGGAACCAAAGGTGACACTGACATCCCTTCACAAGGGATGGGAATGTTAGCAGGAGTGCACTTTCTGCATTTGCAGGAGAGGCACTTTGAGACTGTGGCACAANCATGATTATATCTGGGGGATTTCTTTCTATTTTTTTTTTTCTAAAAAGAAGTTGCTTTGTTTTTACAGCACCTGTCTAAATGGAAAGTCTGCCAACAATTGGGGCACTTGGAGATGTGTCAAGAGAAGCATCACACCCTATCTTGGTGGCAGCATTACTTGTATTACAAGTGACAGATTTCTGCAGAGTGTGCCAGGAGAGATGGCAAAAAAAGCTTCTCCAGCACAAGGGACAGCAAAATCTGCTGGATTTCTGTTCCAACCGCTGGCTGTGTCCACACAACAATTGTGTCACCACACCAGCTAACCACTTTGGACAGTTCTCTGTGATAGTCTGTCAGTGTTTTGAGCTCCAGCACTGGGGAAAGCAGTAAGCCTGGGACTTAGGACTCTGTGCGAGAGCACTGAAAGCTGGTGAGTGCCCAGTCTCTCGTCATCACCATCGAGGACTTTGTTAGTAGCAGAAGCCACCGCGTTTCAGGAGCATCGGAACTTCTTGCTGCCTCTCCTTACCCTGACGATGACTACTGAATGTGAAAAACAGCAGCTAAAAAAAAAAAAACAAAAACTGAAGGACTCTCTGCAAAGTGAGATTTGTGACCTTTTCCACTTTTCTCTCTCTACAGTACATCCTTTCATTGTCTGGTTTCACCAGCTGCATGATATTGTGTACAGAACGAGGTAGAACATTTTGACCCAGTCCTCCAAAAATGGGAGCTGCTACAACAGGGTTAAGCACTGAAGGTGCTAACGTAAGGGAACGTTTAAGTGTGCTGGTTATCAACATTTTGTTTTTTACCGAATATTCCACCGAAAAAGGGGACTTCCACTTTTGACAGAAGCCGGTGCATACTGTGTGAAAGAACAGGCTGTGGAAATCTGACCAACTAAAAATAGTGCTCTCTACTACGTTAGTGTCAGGTTACCTGGACTTACCCTTTTCAGGATGGAACACAAACTATGGTCGAGCTCTTCTCGATTCAGCTGGTCTTTATTTAAGCACTCCCCTGCAGCTTCCAAGCGAGAATTTTAAACTGAACCTCTCCTTGTGTCCCATCCCTCCACCCTCAAAAAAAAAAAAAAAAAGGAATGTCCAGAAAGCCAAGAACTGCAGTTTCCTTGTGCCAGTGCCTGTGCCTCACTGCTTCAGCCCCAAGTCAGCCAAGAGCAACTGGTTGAAAATAGCGAAGCAGTAAACATTGCTGATGCTATGAGGTTTTGAAAGAGGAGGAATCTATACTAGCTCTCTTGCCTAGGTGGGGCAGTTTTCCCCATCTTGTCACAGGGGGATGGAGATGATGATTTTAAACTGAGCCCTGGAAACACCTGGCTTCTCCTGCACCAGTTGCTAGACTAAAATTCTACCATTTTTGTGATTAAGTCTCAACCTTGTTTGTCCTAGCTCTGCACAGGGGAGGCACTCCAGTGTCAACTGTGAAAGAGGACGTTGATTTTTCATATCAAGATCAGCTTTCAAATCCCAGCCAAGTGAAAATAAATTTTGTTGTTGTGTTCTCCCATCACACAAAATCCAGAACCATTTGGCAATAGCACCATTAGCTTTTGTTGAAGCAATACCCCCAAGGAGGCTCAGAGTTGGGTAGCGCTGTACACCACCGCTGTGCCAGTATCTTGTGGGAGGGCTGCACAGGCTCAGCCTGCATGGCATTTAAGAGAAGGGGCAGTTCAGATCTCACTTGATGCAATCTAGGCTTACTTACCAGTTTGAACAGGATAGGGAAATTGTTGTTTGGGGTTTTTTTTGCGGGGGGGAGGTTGGTTTTGGTTTGTTTTTTTGTTTAAAAAAGCCAAGCTGCAACTAAATAATTAAGCTCCTGTCTCCTGTTTAGATTGTAAGTAACTGTGTACAATTGTAGTTTTTTAAAGATGCACTGTTTTATTTATTAATTTCACTTTTGTCCTCTGTTGCCTTCCAATCTATAACTGCAACATACCCTATATCAGGTAGGGCATTTAGCTCATAGCATTTGTCAGATAAAATTACTGAGATGCCATAAGTTACTTTAAATGTCAGCCTTTCCTTGTCTTCTTTCATGTCCATTAATCTAGGTGTTAGATATTTTCTGAGTCCATATCTAGTCTTCAGTGAACCCTAAAGGGAATTTGCTTGAAGAAAGCATGCAAGCTTGCAGATGCCTTAAAAATGTGAACAACATCTGTGCGGATGTGAAAGGTAACCATTTCCTAGTGGTTCAGTAAGAAGTCCTGCAGAGGTTTCCTCTCTATCTATCACATGAAGTTGTTTTCCACAGCCTCTTTGGTGCTGCTGTAACTGACAGAAGCCTTTTCTAAACCGTTTTCTACCTTTATATTCTGCAACTGCAAGAAGCTATAACAGTATGGAGATGTAAGAAGTGACCTAACGGTCGCTTCGCAATATGTTGTTAAGCTATTTAGACTGGTTGGATTTTCTTACTTCTGGGCTACTTCACGATGCGTACTGAATACATCTAAATGCAACAGCCTACTCTTGCAAAATCCATATTTTCAATTGGTTTAGGTTTCCAGCTATTTTTGAGGCAAGTAAATCCTAGATGGCAGTTGTTTGTTAGCATTCAAAGGACTTGGGAATTTTGTAATAACAGAGTTTTTATCATCACTTACCATGTTTATATTTGAAATAAAATCCATTCATTCTTCTGGATGTTTGACTAAATCTATCAGCACGTAAAGGCAAGTCACTCCAAACCATTGCCCCCAACCAAAGTGGCGGTTTTACTTTCAGCCACATCCCTCAGGGCATATGAGTGCTCCTTTCCAAAGCCCTCAGATGAGAGACCGACGCACTACAGAGACTTGACACAACAAAATACCTTGAACAAACTCAATGAAAGCCATGTGGTAGCCTGAAGGCAGCACTAAGCCTAGTCTGATACATCCTTTTCTCACCCAACTTAACAACCCCTAGCAGAGCAAAGGTACAATGCACCCTCCCACTTCCAGAACTGAAACCGGTTCGCTGCACTCACTGTCCCAGGTCTGTGTTGCACTTGGACACCAGCATCCCTCTGTTTCCCCTCATGACCTGCATGTCCCAAGCAACTTAAATACATGCATAGGAAAGCACCACTTGATGCAGCTCTGTGGGAAGACTCTAAGAAATGGACTCACTTTCACAGAAAAGCGAAAGGCTTTCGTTGTGGCATGGCTGGTAAACCACAGATGGAAAGCCCCGAGAGAGAACATGTGTTGCTACTTAGCGGTCTGAATCTATCTGCCCTGTAGTCAAATTCATTATTTAAATCTTTTCACCTGTGAGAGCCGAAATACCTCTTTTGCTCAAAAATGCATTCCCTTTTTCCACTTCAACAACCTTGACTCCAAACACTTTTCTCAATAGCACCTTGTACTATGTCAAAGGAACTTTATTAGTTGCTTTTCCAAATTGCAAAGTGAATCCTCTTCATATTTGTAGCAAATACGCAGAAAAGTTCACATCACCCCATGAGGGTAATATCTCTAACCTCCCTCTTTTCCAGGGCAAGAGAAACTGCTCTAAAGAATAATTGAGTACAGCCCAACTCCGCAGGGAGAGGACCCGCACACACACCATAGAAGTTAGTTAGGCTGTTGGGACTCTTCCTCTCAGTGTGTGATGTGGCATTAGGACCTTCACCACATCCATTGGATGATACAGGATGAAATCTTGTAAACCGGTCCCCATCTGAGGATTATAAAAAGGCACCCCACGTGTTCCTTGAGATGATCTCCTCTGCATCTGGCAGCCCAGGGAATTACAGGCCACAGACCAGTAGCCTCTGTCTCATTCATCTTTCAAGACACACTTCTGTGACAACACGTCAATTTGCACAATTACCTTCCAATACAAGAAAAATGCTTCCAACAATTCATGCGTTATCAGCACCGCTACTAAGCGTAAGTAGCGTGTCTGAACCAATGCCCCATGCTGCAAAACACAAGTCCTTGGGAACTACTCATGACCTTACCATTAATCACAAACTCAAGTACTTTGTTAGGAAAGAGCCTGTCTCCCATTTTAGTCTGGCAAAGAAAATTGCTGTGTGGAGATAGATGCTTTTATATCAACAGAGACTCAGGCTGACCTTCCAACTTGCCCAAAATAGGTCCCAACAGTTTAGTAATAAAAACCTAATTTGTTTTACTGTGATTTCAAGAATTGCTGCTTGGGGGGCCATTCTGTAACTGGAAAACTTGGACACGGAAGTCACACGCTCAGGGTCACACAAGGCTGTAGCTGACTTGGTGCTTGAACTCACGTCTCCAGCATACAGACACCTTATTCTCTCCCGTCACTTGCTGGACTGGAAAGTCTACTTCTTTGCGGCATTCACCCCAGTAGACGTCATAAGTCAACAGAAGCCATTTGCTATTTTTTAATAGGATTGCATATAAGCTGCCAGACTACACTTTCATATCTGTTGCACAAAAAACGGTGTGCCCTTTAAAAAATTGGAAATAGGAAAAAGATGACAAAATGTCTTTCAGTTGAGACCGGAAAACTTTTAAGAATGTGTCAGTAAGAAGCAACACTAATGCAGCCATAATGTGGACAGAGGGTGAGCGCTAACATTTCCGTCTTAATTTCTTCCACCAGGAGATCTATGCTGTCACATGCCATCCCTCTTACAAAGCTAAGTGTGTAGTTTCAAAACAAAATCAGGTTTGCTTGCAAAAACTTCCTTTCCACGGCATCATGCTGGACTAGAGACAATTCTATTCCTCTCAATTCATCTCTTCATCAGTCAGACTTACCGTTATTATTTTAGCTAACTTCTAAAATACATCACTACTGCAGTCATGGTAACTAAAAAGAGGTCAAGGGGTAAAGGGGTAAAATGTCTGAACTATTGCCAAAGCACTGTAGCTGCTTTTATAACACAAGGCATACACAAAGTATCTTTATCACCTTATTGGAAATCTTATTAGCCAGCTCAGATCAGTTTGATAAGCCGCCAGTGACATTAAAATCTGTGTTAGCAAAGTACCAGAAGTCCTATCATAAACCTGGTCTTTTAAAGCCCTTTCTTTGGTTTTTCCATATGTATGCTCATATTTCCATATCTATCTGGCACTATCTGCAGGACAAAGGGTTGCTCTCTTATTTGAGATACATTATTGAATTCTCTTATCAGAATCATGAGAAAAATCCAGCCCTGCGTTGGTTCCTGATCTACTGAACCAGGCAACGGGGCTGGCCAGATGATGACTGTCCTTCCCAGGCAAATTCATTGACTGTTTCTACACAGGGTGAGTCAGGGAGCCAGCGCCCCAGGAAGGTCTCCTGGCCACCTAGCACCAGCTCACGCGAGAAGCCTGCCCAGAAACTGAAGGACTGGACAAGCAGAGGAAGAGGCTGCGGAGACAGGCGAGTCTCCAGGGATCCCCGGCCAGGGTGAGCCGCCGTGCCAGGTCTCTGCTCAGCAGGCGGGCACCCCATCAGGAGTCCCAGCACACCAAGGCACAGCGCAGCTCTGAGGAATAAGCACCTTTGAGCAGGAAAAAGCAAAAGAATAAATAAAATCCCCCAAACTCTACACATCTGTTCTGTTTAACTTCAGATTATTTTGTTTATTAATTTAAAGCTGAATTTTTCATGGCTACCATGAGGCAGACAGCTGTCTGTCAAGGTATTTCTCATGGAACAGTCTGATCTAGTTGAGAGTGGGAACAAGAAAAAAAAAAAGGAAAAAAATAAAAATCTTTTAATCTGCTCTAGCCCAGTGACACTTCACCAGTCCTCTGGAGATTAAGCTCTGTGTGGGAAATTTTTTTTTTTTTTTTTCACACTTTTTAAAAAAGCGGCCCTTAAAAAGATCTCCTATTAACAACCATATGCTCTGGCTGGCTTTTGAATTATCAACCACAAAACCCATCAGGCATGCACACAGTGAGCCAGTGCCTTTCATTGGCGTTTTTGGCAATGCAGTGACTGGTGACCAGCTTCATACAATGTGTCTCAGCTTCACTTTTGAGCAATTCCTATTGCGTCACAACATATCTGGATGGAAAATTATTTCTAAACAAACAAATAAAGTCAAACAGACAATTCCTCAGAAACAGAGAACTTGGCAAAAGAAAAATTTGTCATCTGCCAATTTCTGTGGCTATGTTTACTGCATTGGTAGGCCTTCAAGTCTTGGGAAACAGTAGTAGGTATTCTACAAGTCAATTACCCCTGCTGGTAAGAACCAGTGCTTGCATTAAAACTGGTTTTAATGTCCCCAGGTCACGGGTGCTCAGGCTTCAGCACCCCACAGCCGTGTGGGATCCCAGGCACAGAGTTGTGCCCACACCTGAATACTTTTCAGAAGCCTTTGGGGTGGGGTTGGAGGGCAGGGGAGGAAAGGAGTTTTGTTTTGTTTTAGTCTCTAGGCAACCCTGCTCCAGACAGCTAGGAGGAAACCACTGAAATTCTGCACCTAGGTAGAAGCCAGGTAGGAGGTTTGCTTTGAAGCTGGAAATGGACCCTAGCCCCATCCTGCTGAAGGTCTGGCTTTGCAGCCCAGTGCTCCTATACATCGCTCACTACCTGTTTTACAAAGCATGCTACAACCTTAATCATCGTGCACCCAGATGCTGGGATGGGATAGAGCACTCAGCCTGGAGATAAATAACTGTATAACATATCTCCGCCAGCTGGAAACTCCATGCAAGCAGTCAGTGTAATCGCACAGAGGCGAGCGCAACGGAGCAGCATACAAAAGCGTACTTGAACAGAGATAAAGTACAATGGAGCAGCATGCCAAACACAGGGCAGACTTTGCAAGGAGACGAGTGAGAAAGCACGTAGATCCCGCAATGAACGCCTGTCCTGTTTGAGTGCCAGGACTGCCACAGACTGAATGCAAACACAATCCCACCGTCACTGCTTTCATTCAGACTATTTACTTTCCAGGCAGAAAAGACTGGTAACCTACCTCACCCCAACATATCAAAGCTGGTGTCACTGTTTACTGCCAAGACAGCACATACTTGTTTTGCCCTCTTGAGATGCTGCTCCCTGCAGGTTGGCAGAACACCAGCAGCTTAATTACACAGGCAGTTATTAGAGCCTGCCTGAACTTCCACACTAGGAAAAATTGTGCTTCCCTTCATGAAACTTAGCTAAAAATCAATACTTTGTTTCTAGGTGAAGGCCAGGGAGAGATCTGGAGAGTTACCACTATATACTTCCCCAGTCACCAAGTCTCTGCTTACCCTGCTGTCACAGTCACAGCCACAGAGAGCTGTTGGGCTATACGGGCCTTTGGACACTCACAGCACAGCAGCTGTTGCCAAACTAAACAGTTTTCCCACTGTTAGACCAATTTCTGATAGGTCAGGGGTAAAGGACTGCAGATAGCATCTGCAAAATGGGCACTTTAATTGCTACTAGTATTTACAGAGTATAACCTTCCAGAAACAAAAAGCCCTCTGTAAAGAAACAGCAAGAGGGGCTGGAGCTGCAGTACTACATTCAGCAAAGCTCAAATTTCATCAAGATCAGAAACGCGAGTTCCTTTGCCCCCAGGACTGGAGCACCCTGCAGGGGAGGGGAGAGCTTCCACCATGGCCACGGCCACTGCGAGAGCAGGAGCTGCACTGGGTAAGGAGCTAAACCAGGACATTTTGTCTCAACACACGCTAACGGTTCAGTCAACCCTGGAAGGCATCTCTCCTTCAGAGAATGTATGAACCAAGCTGTCTCAGGGATCAAAGGAAAAACAGATGTGTGCCTTAAGAAAAGCATTATGATTCATTTAGCCCTGCCTTGCACAAGGGAAACAAGGCTCAGGGACACTCAAGCCACTGCGGCTGTTTGCAGTTGCACAAGACACAGGGCAGACAGGTCTTAAGGTTGGCATGCAGACTTAGATCATCAGGCAGGGCAGAAAACAGATTTAGAAGAAAGCAGAGCTAACAGTCTTCCTGGAAAACAGCCTAAAACCTGAACCACAGGAATGCTCCAGGCAACTTCTCTTCCATGGTAGAGAGTGGCAAACTGAACTCATGCACTTTATAGACCCAAAAATGAGGCCTATAGGAAGAGTGTCACTCATGGAGGGTTGCATTCTTGGCTGCAACCGTTTCATTGCTTGTGTTTAGAAATGTACGTGTTAAGTTTGGCAAAACTCACACAAGGTACCATACAGCATACTTAGTGTTGCATAAACCAAGTTTCAGGGTTTTCTTGCTGTTGGGTTTCATGGTTTCCCTGCCATGCCTAAACAAAAGAACCCCTCCTATAATTAGGAATACCATGACCAGTTCCATCTCTGAAGGACTGCAGGCGGCATTACCATGACTATGCTGAACCTCCAAAGTATGTACGTCTCTTCCCTGATGGAGAGCACAGGGTAGGTGTTCAGTGCTTAGCTTATACAGTTAGCAGGGCCAGAGAGAAATCCAGTTACATCCCCAAATATTTTATTATAGTTGCAAACACGCTGGTCGGAACGTGAAATGCCTTTCAGAAGGTGGGTGTGCTCCCCATGCATGTCTAGGCAGAGCAGAGCCCTCTCCCTACCATTACTGAGCTAGCCCCACGCACAAGACCAGACTCCCCAACACCAGTTCAGCGTTCCACCCCAAGTAGGCTTGTGAGCCCTGTTTTGGCCAGCACAGGGTAGGACAGTATAACACTGGCTGTAACAGGAGGGAAGAATCATAGAATACCATGTTGGAAGGGACCTCAAGGATCATCTGGTCCAACCTTTCTTGGCCAAACCACGGTCTAGACAACATGGCCCAGTACCCTGTCCAGCCGAATCTTAAAAGCATCCGGTGCTGGGGAATCCACCACTTCTCTGGGGAGATTATTCCAATGCCTCACTGTTCTCATTGTGAAAAATTTTCACAATGAAGAAAAGAAAAAGAGTAGTGAGAGAGAGATACACATCAGAGACTTGCACCCTTTGAGATGTGCCAAGGTCCAGTGCAGAGAGGTGAAATGCAACAAAATGCTTTTTCACTGAATTGCTCAGAGGGCTGCAGAGATGGGGGAAGGCAGCACCAGGAAAGCTGGGAAGGTGGGGGAGCGAGTCAAGCCCATGACAACAGTTCACTCACCACAAGGATCTGCCAAGCACCAACCCCTTGCTGCAGCAAGGGCAGGTGTCCTTGCCCAGCTTACTCAGCCCCTCCCCCGCTCAGCTAACCAGGCAGGCCATCCCATGTCATTTTGTCTAGTTTGGAGAAAAGCAGGCTGAGGGGCAACCTCATTGCTCTCTACGGCTTCCTGAGGAGGGGAAGTGGAGCGGGAGGCACTGATCTCTTCTCCCTGGTATCCAGTGACAGGACACATGGGACGGTTCAAAGCTGCGTCAGGGAACAGGCTCCCAGGGAAGTGGTCATGCCACCAAGTCTGTCAGAGTTCAAGGAGCATCTGGGCAACACTTAGTCATATGGTTTAGTTTTAGGAAGCCCTGTAAGGAGCAGGGAGTTGGACTCGATGATCTTTATGGGTCCCCTTCCAACTTGAGATATTCTATGATTCTAGGGGAGTTTCAGACTTGACATTAGGAAACATTTCTTTACCAAGAGGGTGCTCAAACACTGGAACAGGCCTCCTAGATAGGTAGATCAATGCCCCAAGCCTGCCAGTGCTTAAGAGGCACTTGGACAATGCCCTTGACAACAAGCTTTGAGTTTTGGTCAGCCCTGAAGAGGTCAGGCAGTTGGACTAGATGATCATTGTAGGTCCATTCCAACTGAACTATTCCATTCTATGTCTCAGTTATGCTGGGAGGAAAGCAGAGATGAGTGGAGCAACTTATGCTTTCAAAGCCTCCCAGTGCTTGTTGCTATTTCCTAGGAAAGCCCAGAAGCCTCATGGCAAATACAGTCATGAACACGTCTGCAGAAAAAAATGAATGCCCCCTACTGAGTGTCTGAGATCCTGAGCACTTGGGCAGCCATCCACTTCAGGGTATTCTGAAAAAAGGGGAAAAGAGACTTCAGAGAGGAACAAGCAACTAATTGATCAGCCTCAAAGCTTTGTCACTTAAGGGATCAGACTGATGAAAGCNAGGAGGGGAAGTGGAGCGGGAGGCACTGATCTCTTCTCCCTGGTATCCAGTGACAGGACACATGGGACGGTTCAAAGCTGCGTCAGGGAACAGGCTCCCAGGGAAGTGGTCATGCCACCAAGTCTGTCAGAGTTCAAGGAGCATCTGGGCAACACTTAGTCATATGGTTTAGTTTTAGGAAGCCCTGTAAGGAGCAGGGAGTTGGACTCGATGATCTTTATGGGTCCCCTTCCAACTTGAGATATTCTATGATTCTAGGGGAGTTTCAGACTTGACATTAGGAAACATTTCTTTACCAAGAGGGTGCTCAAACACTGGAACAGGCCTCCTAGATAGGTAGATCAATGCCCCAAGCCTGCCAGTGCTTAAGAGGCACTTGGACAATGCCCTTGACAACAAGCTTTGAGTTTTGGTCAGCCCTGAAGAGGTCAGGCAGTTGGACTAGATGATCATTGTAGGTCCATTCCAACTGAACTATTCCATTCTATGTCTCAGTTATGCTGGGAGGAAAGCAGAGATGAGTGGAGCAACTTATGCTTTCAAAGCCTCCCAGTGCTTGTTGCTATTTCCTAGGAAAGCCCAGAAGCCTCATGGCAAATACAGTCATGAACACGTCTGCAGAAAAAAATGAATGCCCCCTACTGAGTGTCTGAGATCCTGAGCACTTGGGCAGCCATCCACTTCAGGGTATTCTGAAAAAAGGGGAAAAGAGACTTCAGAGAGGAACAAGCAACTAATTGATCAGCCTCAAAGCTTTGTCACTTAAGGGATCAGACTGATGAAAGCAGCAAAAGATCAGCTTCGCTCTCATTCCTTTCTCACAGTCAAGCTGAATTTTTGTTCCTGTTTCTGCTTGCACATTCAGGTCATTAGGCCTCAGCCATGTATGCATATTTCTTGCCAAGTATCCCCTATTGCCAGAACTTAAAAGAACATTTCTCATCTTGGACAGCAACAGTGCTGACTGTTGCCTCTTCATTTGCAGATGAACATGCTTCTTCAAGTTTCACTACTCTAGTTGCACCATGAACGGACCTCAGCAGTTGCTCAGATGGTTCGAAAGCCAGCACGAGCACTGATTATTTCTTCATATCTCTGTGTCTGCTCTCACTCTGGGGTAAGAGTCCTAGCCACATAATATGAACGGATCGCGTTACGTCAAATGAGCGGAAATAAGTGAAACCAGTCACAACCAGGAATCCTTCTCACAGGCTGGAAAGCCTCAGTCTACAGCCAAATCCAAAGTGGCAATTAAAGTACACAGATCTCAAGTGCTCACCAGCCTGGTGTAAATAGTCTTTTTGTTTCCACCTGGACTGAAGAAAGAATAAAGTTTAGCAAAATTAAGTAGAGAAGATGAGCAGGGCAAGCTATAGCTACTGCTGGTCTATACTGCCTTACCCACAAAAAAATGTTGCTGTCTTCTGCTCGGAATGACAAATGAAATGGAGTTTGCACTTTCCTTCTGAAGTGAGCCTGATTAAGGCTGTTTGTATTATTTGGTTCATCTGATAACAAAAGGGGAGACGGGGGAAGAGGAAAAATTCAAATTTATTGATAACACCAGGTAAGGTCATTAGTATTAATGATTAGTGATGCATAACAGTCAAAAAAGCGTGACTCACTTTTTTGGAGTACTCTGCCAGCAGGGTCAGAAGCCATTCTGACTATAAACACAAGCAGAGGGAAAAATACAACTAAAAGAAGAACATCACAAGGTTACAACGTGCTAACATAGCACCAAAGGAAATTACACAGGTCCCTTGTCCAGTCTACAGCAGTACTTAGTTGAATCTGAGTTTATATTCCAGATACAGGAGATTAAACTATATAAACCCTCCCTTCTCCCATCCGTTCACCTATATGTGGTGAAAACAGTCTGGCTTTGACTTTGGAAAGCGTTCGATTCACACTGTTTGAATTAGCAGATGTGTAGGCAACTGTGGTTTGTAACAAAGCTAGGAAGTTGTCTGAAGTGGATTGCTGTACTCTGTGGAAAAGGAGACTGTATTTTGCTTCTGTTGGAACCCTTTTAGCAAATATTCAGGATACAGCAAATTGAGAGGCTGGGGAAGAGAAAAAGAGAGCACACTTATACAACCTAAAAGCAGCATGTAAAAGCTACTGATCATTTGAACACCTCTAAACACTGAAGTGAGCAGCCCCAGAGACGGAAAACCAACAAGGCATCAGGCAATGGTCTTTAGTATGTGAGTCAGCCTAAGGATTTGATGTCAGCTTGGTAGCTTGTCTCAACATATTTGTGTTCTGTGTTCAGCCCATCCCAACAAGTAGGAAGTAAGAAAGAAAACCACCAAGAGGCCTGCATGGATGGACAAGGAGCTCCTGGCAAAACTCAAACACAAAAAGGAAGCATACAGAGGGTGGAAGCAAGGCTGGGTAACCTGGAAGGAATAAAGAGACACTATCCGAGCATGCAGAAACATGGTTAAGAAAGCCAAAGTCCTCCTGGAATTGGATCCAGTCAGGGAAGTCAAAGACAACAAGAAAGGCTTCTATACGTACACAGGAGACAAAAGGAAGGGAAAGCTAGGGAAAATGTGGGCCTGCTGCTGAAGGAGACAGGGACCTGGTTGCACAGGACATAGAAAAGGCTGAGATACTGAATGCCTTCTTTGCCTCAGTCTTTACTAGCAAGACTGGCATTCAAGAATCCCAGGTCCCAGGGGAAAGTCTGGAGCAAGGAAGACCTACCCTTGGTGGAAGAGAATCAGGTCAGGGAGTACTTAAGCAAACTGAACACACATAAGTGCACAGGCCTTGATGGGATGCACCCATGAGTGCTGAGGGAGCTGGCAGATACCATTGCAAGGCCACTCTCGATAATCTTTAATTGATCATGGCAACTTGAGAAGTGCCAGAGGACTGGAGGAGAACAAATGTCACTTGTATCTTCAAGAAGAACAAGAAAGAGGACCCAGGGAACTACAAGCCAGTCAGCCTCACCTTGGTGCCTGGGAAAGTGATAGAGCAGCTAATACTGGAAAATATTTCCAGGCACATGAAGGACAAGAAAGGAGTAGTCAGCATGGATTCAGCAAGGGCAGGGCATGGTTGACCAACCTGAGAAACTTCTATGATGAAATGATTGGCTTGGTAGGCAAGTGGAGAGCAGTGGACATTGTCTACCCAGACTTTTGACACAGTCTCCCATAAGGTCATCATAGACAAGCTGATGAAGCATGGGCTGGATGAGCAGACAGAGAGGTGGATTGAAAACTGGCTGAACAGCCTGGCCCAGAGGGTAGTGAACAGTAACACAGGAGGCCAGTAACTAACAGTGTATCCCAGGGGTCAGTACTGGGTACAGTCCCGTTCGAGACCTTCAATAATGCTCTGGATGATAGGACAGGGTGCACCTTCAGCAAGTTTGCTGATGACACCAAAATGGGAGACTGATAAGCCAGAGGGTCATGCTGCCATCCAGAGTGACCTTGACAGGATGGAAAAATGGGCTGACAGGAACCTCGTGCAGTTCAACAAGGGGAAGTGCTAAGTCCTGCACCTGGGGAGGAACAACCCCATGCACCAGTATGTACTGGTCACCCGGCTTGAAAGCAGCTTTGCAGAAAGTACTCTGGAGGTGTGCTGGCGGGCAACAAGTTGAACATGAGCCAGCAATGTGCCCTTGTGGCAAAGAAGACTAATGGCATCCTGGGCTGCATTAGGTGAAGTATTACCAGGAGGTCAAGGGAGGTGATCCTTACCCTCTCTTCAGCACTGGTGAGGCCACACCTGGAGTGCTGGGTCCAGCTCTGGGCTCCCCAGTACAAGAGAGATATGAATCTAGTAGAGAGAGTGTGATGAAGGGCCACAAAGATGATGAAGAGACTGGAGTATTTCTTCTGTGAGGAAAGGCTGAGAGGGCTGGGACTGTTCAGCCTGGAGAAGAGAAGGCTCAGGGGAGATCTCATCAATGTATATAAATACCTCAAGGGAGAGTGCAAAGAGGATGGAGCCAGGCTCTCTTCGACAGTGCCCAGTGACAGGATCAGAGGCAATGGCACAAACACACACAGCAGGCTCTGTCTGACGATCAAGCAGGTGGCCCTTCTTGGGCAGGGGGTTGGACCAGATCACCTCCAGAGGTCACTTCCAACCTCAACCATTCTGTGATTCTGGGAAAGTTATGGCTGCATTTTGAGAGAACATGAACAAATTGTATAGCCCGAACAACAGCAATCTCCTTCAGGTGACTCAACCCATGCTAATTTTAACAGGACTATGTTGGAAAAAACAGGAAGAGTAGAAAGAAAAAAAAAGGTCTTTTATCTGTCAAGATAAACAATTATAAGCCAGTACTGCACTGCTGCCAGGTCCTCATTTTATTTCATATTTAACTGCACTCGGTGTAGTGCAGTGGAACACTAAGCCATCACAGTACCTTACTTCTGTCACATGAGCAATTAGCAAGCTTGGAAAAAAACAAAAACCAAAAATCAACCCCAAACCAAAAAACCACCACACACCCGGTACATACTGGTGTGATTTATCCTGGTGAGCAGTCATCACAGATCAGCACGATTTCTTCATCTTTATCACTGCAAACCAAAGTGAGCAATAGCTTTACGGCCATGCCCTCCAGACACACAACCTTCACTTCAGACCATTAGAAGACACGTCTGTGACTACTGTAGTTTTGTACACTGAGAGGTTTTGGAAGAATGCATTAGTAATCCAGATTCGCTACCTCCTCCTGCAAGATGGGAGGACAGCAATAAGGTGAGACAAGGATGGAAGGAAAGACACAGAGGATACCTAGGCACAAAGTTGGAGTACAGCAGCCTTTCCGTTCTCATTATTTTTTTTGCTAGATGGTACTTAATCACCATGACCGTGCACTTCAAAGACCAAACACAAGAAAAACATAGAGTAGTTAGTGACATAGGACTTTAAAGGGCATGTACTGAAAAAGGCTACTTAGATCACTGGACACACTGAGGAATTACCTCAGCTGATGGTTTAAATTTAGGCTGGCCTACATAATATCCAAGACACCTGTTCCAAGCACATAAAGAAAGAATTAGCATACGAAGCATTAAGGATACAACTTCAAGTTCTTGAACTTGGTTATGGAGTGATTTTCTTTTACTTGGAGTTGGAAATATCATCTGAGTGTCAGATTCCAACAATTGTGTTAACTTGGACAATACTTCTGCTTTGATGTAAAAGGAGCTGTCGGAGTAATATCCTATCAAGAAATGAGCTTTCAGAAGAGCAGGGGGAGGGTGGTGGGGGGGAAATCTTTCTCATGACATTAGTGCAGCCATAGAAGTTTTTGGTACTTCATCAGGAATTTTAGTCTTGGAAGACTTCCACTTTTGTGCTTCAGTCCTAGACAGAGAATAACTTCTATGAATTCAGAAGAATTTTCCTCTGTGCTGTCTTACCACTTGTCTAACATGAGTTGCATCAGGCATTCAAAGCTTTCCAAGAGTGAAGTGCCTCAGGAAGTACTCAGGATCATCACTGTCACAGGAGAGAATGAGCAATTCCATTGCAGCATCATTTGAGTGAGAAACTGTGTATTGCTGAAATACTACCATGAAGCTGAATAATTTGTCAAGCGTTACTTCTCAAACCATTAAGTAGAGTATGGGGGGTTTGTTTGTTTTCTAGCATAATGAAACATGATTTCCTAGAGTTTCTTCAATTATTTAACTTCTGGTTTAATACTAAAAAATTCAGACTTACTCTGAAGTTTAAGAAGGGTTTTTTTTGTATATGAGTGTTACATGCCAGTATTTAAATTAATCCAGCATGATTAAATAGCTAGCGCTCTGCTTAATCCAAGCAGAGGAGGAGTTGAGATGAATGAGAAGAGTGTTTGGCATACTAATTATTTTAAATCAATTGGTATGCCTTTTATGGCATGTTTATATCAACACTAACAGTGCATTATAGGTGTGTATACACACACTTCTTAAAATAAAGAGAGGGAGACGTCGGAAAGATTCGATTCAATTCAATGCAAGAGAGACTACCCAGAAACTGGCAGTTTAAAAGACAAGAATTGAACAGAATCCACCTAATATATTTCTCCATTTCTGATGTGCGAGTGCTGAATTGTGCAACTATGCAACTACATGCAACAAAACCGCAGTGAAGCAATGGCCATGCTAGCAAATGCCCATGGAAAGAAAACCTAAATTCCTTTATGAAATGACATAGCAGAGCATGCCAGGCACCCACACCCACATCGGCATCTCAGCAAGATGGAAGCAAGAGCTCTCTCAAGGAGAAAGAGAAAGGCTTCTACCATGGCTGGCTGAAAACATAAGGGGTAAACATTGCTTGGTACCTGTGCATCAAAAGCGGAGAGCCAGTGAAACAACAGGGCTTGATTGCAGAGCACATAAGAGACAGAGCTTTTTTGACAATGTAGAGTTTGGAAAGGTATGCTTAGAAACGGCAAGTGGTAGCCTCTGTTTTCAGGTGTATAAGGACACTAAATACATGAATGCCAGTTAAAATTAATTGTAAGAAGAGATGTGGGTTTTGTTTTTTTTTTTTTTTAATCATTTTCTTTTCCTAATGGAAAGAACTGAAGTCTCAAGTGCCTGCTTGAGCTAAGAGGCAAGAGTTGTTTCAGAAGCATTACCAAAATTTTTATTCTCAATGTCTTCGAGTGGCACATTCATGTAAAGAAATGCTTCTTGACAGGGAATACATGTTATTGGACAAAAAGTAGATAGTCCTCCTAGAAAGGACTGCAATACCAGAATGTTGCATTATCATAAAGCAGCTAAAGTTTGGGAAAAGATGAAGAGTGAACTATTGAATGTTCCTGAGCTTTTACTATTGGTAAAGTGGTAGCTAGCAAGTCCTTACCTCAGCTGAGCACGCCATAGTGAGCGCCGTCTATAATTCCTTTTATTCCTCAGCTAGGCAAGAAACACAGCCCTCCACATCTGACTCACTGCTCCACATCCTGCCCTGCTGCAGCACTTCCTCATTCAAGGCAAAGGATCCTCAAGCAGCGTGTCTGAATCTCGGCACATTCAGACAGGATACCGAGAGATTCCACAAAGTAAGTATGAGACCAAGTTTTCTACCTTGCACTAGAAAGTGCTAAAACTGCAGTGTCTTGGCTATGCCTTTTTAGCTAACGTCTTTTACAATTGCTTCAGATGGTGTGAACTGGGGAAAACGAAAAAGAAACAATCTGGGTTTTGTTTCATTGTTTCGTTTGTGGGGTTTTTTTCTTTGTTGTAAGTGTCAGCTTGCTGGAGAAGAAAAATACAGATTGAGAGGTTTCCCAGTTAAAACGTTTCGGCTCTGTAACTCCACTCCCCTTCGCTGACAGCCAGCTGGGGTGCACTTAGACTGCCAAATGAGAAGTGAGGCTAAGGCTAGCAGTAAAACAGAAGGCAGCTTCCACAGCTTTCACCTGACACCCCAAAAGGCATCTCCAACTAATTTACTCACTGAGTACAGTTTTGCCTTTATTTCTGCTCTTTATCTTTTTCCTTTTCCTTAGTCATTAAACTGACACACTGACAGAAGTGACAGAACAGGGAGTTTCAGTTTTGTGAAGTTCAGAGAATGAACGCTAGGCTGAAAATAATCACACTTACTGCCTCGAAATACCAGCTGAGTAAGAGAAAAGGCTCAGACGAGACATTCAGCGTACTAGTCACACCAAAAGCGAAACCCTACGTAACTTTTCAGGTTCTGAATGGCCACTGTTTACAAACTGACAGCGTGTAACAGCAGCTAAAAACCCCCGTGCGAGGAAGGTAAGGAGTCCCATTGTACTGAGCAGCGCACACACAATCACCAAGTCAGTGCTGCACAAAACCCAAGGTCTCAGTTTGCAGCTAGTGAAGAAATCAAGTGCCAGAGTGAAAAGACAAGAAAGAGGGCAAGCAACCGCATAGGAGGATTTGCCCAATTTGTGAGTCACCATGGTTTCTGTAACAAGTGTTTGTGGACTTTGAAAAACAAGATCAGATACTGTTGCACAAGTAGGTTTCAGATGAATTTGTTGCCTTTCAGTTTTGATGGAAGGTTTACATTAGAGGAATAAAAAAAAAGAAAGAAAAAACACAACCACAGATGTACATACCAGTGCATACAGCAGGGCATTTAAAACAACTTTTCCATTTTAAAATCTAGTTTTATTCTTGATAGCTTGTCCCTTCTTCAGAAGCAACTGTACCCACCAAGGTAATGCAGGGAGAGAGGAAGGTAGAAGAGAGTTACCTTGGAAAAGTACCGATGTCATGAAGCCCAGTTTCTTGTACCTCTGTGCGAACTTGGAATTCAGGCCCCTCAAAAGTCAGCTCATACCAGACAATTTTGCCTTTTTGAAGACTACATTGACAGAAGTATTTCACCAGTTGACTAAAACTGAATCCTGAGTGAGCAGTGAAACCACATGGCTATAGATTTCAGCTCTCATGAAATCAAAAATCTTGCTATTGTTTTGAGTTTAACTTGATAATACAAGTGTAAGCAATGTAAAGGCAGAGATCAGCATAGATTTTTCCTCCTAGAGAAGTTAATTAGTTATTTCGAGAAAGGGAGAGGAGGTGGTAGAAAATTTTGATCTCCAAGCCCCCTTCTTGTAATGCAGACCAGGCCACTGAAATATTTACCAAGAGGAGTACTACAAAAAAGTCTCCAATATGCTGTCTCCAGTTATGACAGTCCTAAAATAAGATTTCATTGATCTATACTACATTTAAGATACTGATCTTTTGGTGGAAGTCACCACTTCTTGCCATTTTGTCTGCCAGAGAAGCCATTCTGGGCGGGGAGGCTGGAATAACATTTTACTCTTTGAAAGGAAAAAAAACCTATATGTTATTAAAAAAAACAAACAACCAACCACACACAATAACGCAGTCAACTCTCTAGGGGGCTTGTTGACTTTTTCCCACCTTATCGTTGTGGATGGCATCTACAGCTTACTGCTAGCACAAGACAGACATGGACTTGTTGGAGCGGGTCCAGAGGAGGTCCACAAAAATGTTCAGTGTGTTGGAACACCTCTCCTGTGAGGAAAGGCTGAGAGAGTTGGGGTTGTTCACCCTGGAGAAGAGAAGGCTCCAGGGAGACCTTATTGCGGCCTTTCAATACCTGAAGGGGGCTTATAAGAAAGACGGAAAGAGACCTTTTATCAGGGCCTGTAGCAACAGGACAAGGGGAAATGGTTTTAAACTAAAGGGGGTAGATTTAGATTGGACATAAGAAAGATATTTATGATGAAGGTGGTGAGACACTGGAACAGGTTGCCCAGATAAGTTATGGATACCTCATCCTTGGAAGCATTCAAGGTCAGGTTGGATGGGGCTTTAAGCAACCTGATCTAGTTGAAGATGTCCCTGCCCATGGCAGGGGGGTTGGACTACATGATTTTTAAGGGTCCCTTCCAACCCATTCTAGGCTTTTATGATTAGTATTTAAGAATCCTTTGAAAAAGTTGAGCTGGTTTCTGTCTCTCACACCCCCAGTTACATTCTCTTCCTGAACTGTGTTACAGCCTTCCCTCCCGCTCAGGACAAGGAGCCTATAGAGCCAACCGCCCCCTATGGAAGCTAAGCATTCCTAAACATACACCGAAGGTGGCAGTCCACTCCAGGTGACGGGACACTGCAGGCACATGTCAATGGCCAGAGCTCTGTTTCAACAGGTGAGAGAAAGGAGGAGAGGAGAGGAAAAAAGCCTCTGAACAATAAGACACTTTTCTGTCGTAGTCCATTAAATATACATACCCACACGTAGAGGATGTGAATATATACGCAGTGAAATATCTCATTGAACACTGACAATTTTCAGAGGCATATGGGGATGCATATACATTGCAGATGTAGCTGCAGCCAGATTTTCAAAGCAGCCTGAGCCTCAGAGACTTCCAGTCATTGATTTCAGTTCACATCTGCTCATATGTCTTTAAAACAGCATCTCAGCACCTTCAGGCACATCTTCGCCGCACAGCAAGGTGTGGTGCAGAGGTGCCTGTGCTAATAGGGTCTGGAGAAGTGCCGCTGCCTCCGTGCAGCGTTCCACTGGCATGAATTCCCTATGTTGACGGGGAGTTACTAATTGCAGCTGCCACCACGCTCACAGGGCTCTGCTGCTCCTGGCCTGGGAGAGGAGCTCAGATCAGCGCGGCACAGGGCTGCGTGGGCGCCCTCAGCTGCTCAGCCCTGGCCAGAGGCATCCATAACACCTATGGTGGATAGCAGAGGCGTACCAGGACTCCCACTGGCTTGGGTTTTTAACTGGGTTTATTGCTGGGGGGTGGGGTGGAAGGAGAGGTTGGTTTTGATGGTGGGATTTTTGGTTTTGTTTGGTTATTTTTCCTCTTTAAGTTTTCCTTTTCCTTCCTGCTCACACAGAGTACTGAACAAATAAAACTACAGCCACTATCAGCATCACTAAAAGGAATCTCCATTTTATGGCTGTAGCTAATTCCAGATTTGGTTGTTCTCTCAGCTGCCTTTCCCTCTATTGTCTCTGTATGTTCTTTTTTGTAAACTCCAATTCCAACCACCAGACTTTTCTACCAGTCCATCCCTATGCTAGTTGCTAAAGTCATCTGTAACAGAGTGAAATAAATTGCTGGTACTAGGACAGTGTCTTCAAGGAGGTGCCCAATAAGGCTGAAGGAAGAAAGTGTATAGCCTTTAGTCCTTATCTGTTTCAAGATGCCTGCTGAATAAGGGAGGAGGGGTAAAGGAAGCTAAGGGGCAGGGGGGGGATCACAAATTGGAGAAAATATAATCTATTCTAGAAGGAATAGAATATATACAAGTCCTAAACTGCAGAGGTGTCTGCCTGCCTATCAGCCCCTAGGAATGCAGATTGTTCAGAACAACTCTGTCTCCCCAGCACAACAGTTTAAGAACAATATATACATAGCTAGCTCAAGGACTACAAGCTAGACAGTTTCCAGGCACAGAAGACTTGCTTTGACTTTGTACATGTTAAATTATACAACTTCTTACAAGGGATGTGACCGCACTAAGTTCAGTTAAGATTTCCTAACATCCCAGAGCCAGCTGTCTTAAAGCCATACTTTTTCTAATCCCCCATCTGTGGGTTACCACTTTTTGGTTTTGCTTTTAAAGCAACCACAGGAAAAAAATTCCCTCATGCACAGCAGAAAAGTTCAACCTACCACAGCTTTTCTAGCTACAACATAACAGCACCTTTGCCAAAGTTGCACCTTTGGCAACAGATACTACTTCAGTTCAGCCACTGTCTCAGAGTGTCCACCTCCGTGCAGGTGTGTGGGAGAGGGAAGCCCTTGAACCCACATTGTCAGCCTCCTGCCTTGCTAAGCTTTGTGCATAAACTCCGGCAAATGTTGCCTGCATATGATTTGCTTTACCACATCCTCTGGACCCTTTGCTCTTAGTGTAAGTGAAGGTGGCTCAACTATGCCCTTTCAGCAAGAGACTTGCTCTGTTAGCAGACCGGACAACGCGTAAGCAAGACTTCAGGAGGAGTAAAATGCCATTTGCACAGATCTACAAAGGCATCAAGAGCCAACACCAAAACCTATGACTATAGCATCCATATAGCAATATACCCCTGGAAAGCAGAATTTTTCAACACACCCAGGCACCTAGCCCACCTACTGAGCACAGCAGGCATTAACACAGCATAACAGTAAGAGCACGCAGTAGAATCCTGAAAGAGAGCAGCAGCAGCAGATGAAGCCACAGGAACCAGTGTCATTTGCAAGGATTTGTTTCAAGTATTTTCGTTTTGGTTACTGCAGTTTACCAAAGTTGCACTCAGAATTCACTTTTGTTCTATAAACAAAGAGCGCTGGTGACTGGTGTAATTTAGCTTTTGCTTGGTGTAGTCAAAGAGTGCAGCTTTAATGAAGAGTGGGGAGGATGGAGAAAACAGGCAAATCATTCATCCAGAGAACACTGGGGGTTTTTTAATTCTTAAAATTATTTCTACAACTTAGTTGTGCACACAGGTATTTTCCTCTCGTGCCTCCTTGTGCATATATTATTATGCAGTTTTCCGTATTATTTTATTTTGCTTACAATTTCCTTGCAAGGCTGCTGGCAAGACTAGGTGCGATGAGATGAAGGAGACTGCTATTTGCTTGATTTTTTTTTTTCCCCTCAGTTTATGAATAAAGTTAGTTGTAGAGTCCAAACGTATTTCTCAATTAAGTGTCTTTGAAGTGTAATCTCTTCACCTCTGGCTTCCCAGATGTCATTTCCTAACATCTGAGTTTCCTCATGTTCGACACTGCCACATGCTTAAGTTCTGAACCAGAAGTTTTTTGTAAAAGCAAATTTGTTTTCAGCTCCTTTCTCAGGAGCCTTGCCAGAGCAACATCAGCTGTCACCACAGTGAGAGAGCTAGCTGAGCTGGAGCCAAGCAGTTTCTTGCCATTGTTTCTGAAAAGAGGATTATTTTATTTTGACATTAAGAAAGGGAAGAGCATACAGAACTCCCTACGTTTCCCTTGCTGAGGCATCCTAGATTAAACTTGTCTTTTTAAAGAGTAGATTTACAGGGTCTATAGGGAGTTGCTGCATTTTGCCTTCTGCATCCTTGCATACATGCAAACTGACTATTGTGTACATCTGCAGACCCAGCAGGTCCCAGCTACCCAGCTTTGGAAGAGCTGGCACTGTCTTTTTCTTCCCCGTTACAGCAAATGAACAGCGCAAACAACACTGAACTGCACCCAAAACACACTTATCTTGCAGTTACCATGAACTCTTACTTCCTGAAAGGTGACAGTTTCCTCTTACCCAAATGCACTTTACTATCTAGAGAAGGACATATCTCTTAAATAATTATGATGATGGAATCTGCCTAATAGCCATATTCCTCCCCTCCACCCACCAGAAATACACTTTTTTTTTTCCCCCCCCTTTGGAAGTCCTAAAAGGCAAAAAGACGTCCCAAAGCATTTGTGAAACCCAAGAGGTGAGAGGAGATGGCGTCAGAGAGCGTCACCACTTTTCTAGCTCTACCACGTCTCTAGCAAGGGTCACTCCATGGTTAATTCACTCCCAGGCACTCCTCACTCACTCACCCATAGCAGTGCTTCTGACTACTCAGGCTGCAAGCTAAGTTTTCCTTACAGCTGGCAGAATTACAGCCAGTTAGCAGTGCTGCAGCCAGCTGCCCAGGGCAGCGCAGTGCTTGGCACAGGCTAACCACACTAACTGCTGCCTACTCCGACTCCTGTGCGGCCACACACTGCTCATCTGTTAGCAAAATGCACAGCGGTGGCTTAAAAGCTCGCTCAGACATCTGCACATTGGGCAGCAACTGCATTGGAGTTATATTTCCAAGGGCTTTTTGAAAGCAGAGCATGACCCTGTAGGAATTTGAGGCCCCTTTGAGCTAGGATCTATTGAGTAGAAGATATTAGAGATTCTACTGTCTCCTAGAGCAAAATTTATATTCTTTTACAGAGTGATTTTTTTTGTTTGAGGCGAGGAAGGAGTCTTTCCTGACAAGAAAGACTGCAACAGCATGCAGTTAAGAGGATGGGAATAAGAGCTCCCTAGGGTACCTGTGTTGTGCTGCGTCGCTTATATTTTCCAAACCCTCTGCTGGGACAGATGGAGGAAAAAAAAAGGTTTAAAAACTTTGAGGCTAAAAGGTTTGCTTGGAAAAGTCTCTGCTGCAAGACAGGCTGGGAAATAGCTGTGCCAAGCTAGAGAGTCAGGGGACAGCATTTCCTCTGTGACTAAAACTCATGTAAGTCCCTATACTAAACACTCATTTTACTACCTCCTCCCCCATTTCTTCGCTCCTCACAGAGGAACGAAGTGGAAAAGAGTGTGTGTGTTTGTCCTAGAGCATTGTCACCCACCCAATAAGTATACTCTGGGGAAACCTAACTCCATAAACAGCTTTTGGGCCCACAGTTAGGGTCCATTAAGGCCAAGTAAAGCAGCAGTGTCTTGCTGAGCACAGACTCCTTTTATGTCACCAAGATGTGGCTGCACTACAGTCTGGATGAAGCCTTAATATGCTCAAACCAAAAGCAAAATACCTAATTAAAGAGCTAGCAGGGTTGTATGGCAGGTCTGGCTGAGCGATCTTTGAATTTCCTCATGGAAAACTTCTGTCCTCAAAGATTATGCTCCACACAATTAATTTCAGCCTTTGAGTACCTCACTACAGCTGCAGGTTTCATGGTGGTCATGGTATGAAGCCACTATATTAATTTACAGGTGTCTTCTGCATACTGCTTTCACAGCTGAAGTTGAACATCTTGATTCAGATGCAAAGTGACATGCACAAGCTGATCTAAGTCAGTGCAACTCTGCTGGCTTGACATGGTTGGCAGTGTGTCCCTACCTCACCCCAACTACAGATCTGTTCCATACCTCAAAAGGAAGAGAATGATCTAAGTTAGGATAGCCTTGATTAAAATTCAGTTTTATTGTCTTGGTTCCCATTTTCCCTTACTTTTCTTCTGTGTTGAGAGGCATAAACAAGTTTCTACCCAGCAACAGTGCTTGTGTCAAGGGTCATCTTCAGGGGCTGTAAAAGTGCTACTTCAGCTCCAGTCCTCCTTGCCTTTGCGGCCCATGGTACAGGAGATTTTGGGGTGGAGCAGCTGTAAGAAATAGGGCACAGCTGAGGTAACACAAGTCATGGCTAAGACCACCATCAGCTCATTACCAGCAAGGTGCAGATCAGAGAAACCCTGTGACTTACCCTGTTTAGGCCAGGGCAAGTATTTCATCTCAGGTGGCTCCAGAGCCTGCGGGGCTGCAAGGCTGCAAAGCTAATCCTCAGCCATTTTGCCTCCCCTGAACAACTGCTTAGAAATAGGGTTGCTTCAGTTCCTAAAACCACTGTGTTCCACTTCAGAGCTGCTCTAAGGAGTTCACTGTCCTTCTCCAGCTGCCACCCCCACTTATCTCCCAAATGACTGTTTACAGCTTGAATAAAGGATTATGAAAGACCAACATGTAGCACTCTTAGTTCAGTCCTCTAAATAAACAGTCCTGGAAGTGCCAAGGTCAGCTTTGAGGTCCTCAGTCTGAGGCACCGTAAGATACATAACTAATGAGGCTCTTCAAATCCCACCTGGTAGTAGGACAGGGATGTAAGGGCTTTGAACTGCAGGCATGAGATCAGCATGTTAACATCGAGAGAAGATTTCCATGAGTGCTCAGAGGAAGCGCTTCAAAACTAGGCCATTTAAAGTTTACATAGTTTGAGTGCTTTCTATGAATGATTTCTCCCTTGTGTTCAACCCGTAAGCTAGTTAACTCTCACAAGTGTGTCAGCACCGGTATGAAAAAAAAAAAAAAAAGAGCTTGTTCCGTTACACATTCTCACAAACAACAGACATTTGTGTCTACAAAAAGGGCAGCCGTAACGTTTAATGACATTTAATAGTGCTCTAAAGATCCAAACAAAATATTTTGCTTGCCTGCATAATAATGAGTCCTCAAGATGTTTGGCAGCTGCCAGCAAACTAAGTACAAGGCCATATCTAATCAATTAGGAAAGTACAAAGTGCTATCTGAGGACATCACATCCCTTTTCCTGGGAGAGTTAGGTATGCAGTTGGTTGCACAGCAAGTCCCGTTAAACACTCTTCTCCCCACTTCCCCAGCTGAAATTACAAGATGCAGTTCGGGTAAGCAGTAGGTAATCTCCACATTCCCATCACCAAAGACCAATCAACTTAAGCTCTCGGTGAATGCATCAGCTCTTTTTACTAGTAAACAAATACAAGTGGGAGAAGGAATCCTGTCTTTCCAAATCAAAGTTTCTGTATAGTTTTGACTCCAAGCTTAGTCATTTCTGAGGCCCCAAGTCTTGTCATACATTACCACAAACACTCAGAACTCAGGCTTGGGCCACCTCCAAAAGATGGCTTTTCAGGAAGCCTTAGAGGCAAGAAAGGATGTGGATTCAGGCAGCCCAGCTGTGGGAAACAGGGGTCACCCAGGCAGCACATCTCTTCCCAGCAGCAGTAGGAAGACTCGCGCAGTTGCTACATCTGTCAAGACTAAAAGCAAGTGGCATATTACAGTGACAAAAATCCTTCTGGCTACAGCTTTGTTAGACATCTCCCTAGAAGTGTCTACTTCCCTAAAATCTGATGGCAAAGCAGAAAAATCAACCGTTCACTCTAGCAGTAACAGCTGTGCATTGAATAATACTGTGTTTTAGGAGGGTTTGACCGTATCAGAAAAACACTCATAAGTACTTTGAGATGTGCAAGACTGGACGACCCTTCAATCCTAACAAAATTTCCACAGCATATACAGTGTGCCAGAGGACCTAGCCAGATATGGTCCTGCTTCTATACTCTGCACATGGATAAATACTACTTTAAAGTATTTGGCCTATGATTTTAAATCGATCTTCTGCGAGAACTGAATAAAGGAAAGTAGTCTTTTTTTTTTTTTTTTAAACAAGTGTAACAGGAGGTTTTAGTTAGAGAAACCCAAAGACAAACAATGATCTCTCACATATACAGAAACACTTAGAATCCCTTCAGCTGCTATTTTACATGTTTTGCTCTCACTTACAGAAAGCATGGCTATTCCCTGGTGTTTACAGTTCTCAGAATGTGTATGATATGACAGAAAGCTAAGATCTTGTCTCTGATTTGGATAGATATGCACCTTAAGAGATCACTAAAGCAGAGACTATCAGAAGAGCTTGAGAGTAAAGCATTTAAGAATTATCACAACTAGGAATCCCAACATTTATGTCATGGCTCTAGGATACATGGACAGAGAAACATTAGAGAAGGCTGGCCCTGCAACTACATAGTCATAACCATCTGCTCAGTTATGGGTGACCTCGCAAATTATATTGGTTCTCTGACATTCTTGGAGAAGATATCCAAGTATGCAGCGTTGTAAGGTGATACTATCAGAGATTTCCACTCACGCACATCTCGATTTTTGATATTGCTGGAACAATATGGTGCATCTTTGTGCCCTTTATACTCCAAGGCACATCATGTGCCAAACTAGCGGTTTGCTGCTGTACAACAGACATACTTAATAGCACTTCCAAGATCAGTGGCACAGACCTAATCACCATAATGCTCCAACCCACATATTCCTGGATTTCCAAAGAACAGTTAGTATCTAGGTGATGCAAAGCCTCATCACTTGTGCAAAACTACAGCCACGAGCTTGAAGGGTGCCAAACCAGATGTGCCACTGGCAACCTGCTACTGTGCAGAAGAGCTTGTATCTTTGTTACGGCAATGTAGAGACCAAACCAGCTCCTCCAGCTGCCCAGAGCTACTAGACCACAACCAGTAGAGCTGCAGCCTGTTCAGCCCTTGCAGAAGGAGCTACTGGGCCTGGATCATCCTAGGGAAAAAACCCTGATGTGAGATGTCGTCAGAAGGTATTTCACAGGGTGTTAGTCAATGGAAGGGAAAGAGCAGGTATTCAAGGGAGGTTAAGTGTGTGTGGTGGGAGCAGGGAGATGTCACATGAGGGGTGCTTCAGCTAGAGCACTGTCAAGACTTCTCAACAACAGTAGTGAAGAGAAATGTTGCTGTTTTGGAAAGTAAAGGTCTCAGTCAACCCTGCCTCTACAGAGCAGAGGGGAGGAGGAAGGGATGGGAAGAGGTAAAGTAAGATCACAGAGAAGCTGTCTCCATCTTCTACCATCCTCTCCCCAAACAGCAGCTGTCAATCCTTCCACCTTGACGGCTGCTGCTTCCTCAGACTCTAGCTGCTCCTTGCAGACCAGTGCCCCAGGCAGCTGCCTCCTGTGCTGGAAGGAGGCTGCTATTTGCAGAACTGGGGGCTCAGTGGAGCGCCCCATCATGCAGGACTAAACCCCTAGAAAATTTCAGATGATTTTGCTTTAGATCAGTTCATTGCTCGCAAAGATGTTTGTACCTATCATTCCCAAGGCTGATAATCTAATCCATTCACAAAGCTTACCTCCTCCATGGGGAAGGGTGAGGCCTAGAGACCAAACTGTAGGTCAGTGCAACGCACTGCTGAATTTGCATCCCTTATTTGAGATGTGCATTTCACACCCTCAACTTCCAGTTTGGGGCTTGTTGAAAATATACTGTAAAACTAAGTTTACCTAAACTTTTACAGGGGGTTTCCTATATTGAAAGTGTAGAACTGCAGAGAGGTCAGGCTGATCTTTCACAGCGTGAAAGCTTGTGGTTTTGCACAAGCTGCTCCTCTTTCTTTTCAAGTCATTACTTACCACCACACTTAAAACAGCATAAACATATAAAAGTTCTGTTCAGCATCTCTGACACTGAGAAAAGTTAAGTTTGGTGGACTCTTGATTGCAGAAAAGAGATGACAGCAGCTACCCATGCACCTCTCTCCTAGTGTAGGTGTAGCCTGCCTACTCAGCCAGCAAGCTGCCTTTATAGCAGAGCTGTACAAAGTTGATCCAGTGACTCACTGCTAAAGTATTTTGTTTGGGCCCAGGGCCATATGTAAAGTGACTTCCACCACAACCCTCAAGACAACCCTACTGTCCACTACCAAGTCACCATCAGATGCTATTACAACACAAGACATCTGGGTAGCATTCATGAGCTTGACACCATCTGTTTGCTTTCAGATATTAATTCTCCAGCTTACTTTCAGCTATGTCCTACTTTCAAAAGAAAAGTGTTATTCTCTCTGGTATTAAATATAGTAACTGGTGAAGGGGTACATGGCTACAACTGCAGTAATCTCCCTTTGAGGAAATGAGACAATTTGCTACCAGAGCTCCATTATCACTGAACTATATCACCTTAGAAAGGTAAACTAAAGACCACTCAAAAACCAGCAACTTTTAGGACTTATATCCCCCACATAGTTCTTGGGAGCTATAATCAATTTGCATATTAGGTTGTCATCTTTATTTGTTAAGTTCAAAGACTGGCTTATCTTTTCTGTTCTCTCACAATCCGGAAAGAGTAGTATCAGCCAATTATATGAAAATACAATTAACAGTTCACAACCTGGTTTCTTGAGAAAAGTAAGACTAATGTGATCAAGCAAAGTACCTGCCTAATTCCTCCCTCTTTTCCCCAACATCCCTTGTAGCCCTTTGACAAGTCTTTCAAAAATACGCAAAAAAAACCCCAAACAAACCCAAACCAAAACCCCAAGAAACAAAAACAGAGGAGATACTGTTAGGACTGTTCTCAAGGCAAGAGGGGGAAAAAAAAACCATAAACCAAGACAGCCCTGTAAAGTCAGCTCTTGTAAGAGTCCAGAGAATTTGTGTTAGAGAGCAAAAGCATTAACAGCAGGAGACATCAGAGAATCCATGCCAGAATTCTTTTGCCCATTCCATGCACTTTTGTGAAGTTTTCTTCCAGCAGTTATGGAACAACAGTTTGTCTTCCCTCGACACAGCCATTGTACTAGTGAATACAACATCCAACACAAAGCATTTCCAACTTGACTGCTAGTAACTCTCTGTTCTTCAGGTATCCTTTGTAATATCACCTGTATTGCTGTTGTAGTAACGTCAGCTGGACTTCCTAGTCTCTCTGTCCTAGTTATTTCTTTCCTTGTGTTTAAGACAAATATGAGAGTTACATTCTGCAGCTCTTGCCCAAGTAAGAAGTGCCCCGCCGGATCATACAAGTCTACCTCAGTTATCAAGCTAATAGTCTACAGTCCTCCAACACCTGGGCAAAATAACTTGGACATCTCATAGAATCGTTTAGGTTGGAAAAGACCTTTAAGATCATCAAGTCCAACCATTAACCTAGCACTCTCAACACAACTCTATGTTGTATATGGTACGTACATCCCATTAACTATGCATGACTGTTCTCCGCTTGGAACAATTATTTACAGCTTAGCAAAACAAGCATGAAGTGCTTACAGGCACTTTTAGGGGTCCTACTTAGGATCCTATTTGTGTCCATCTCTGATGGACAGAAGTTAATTGGACATTAACATTTTTGTGCTTGTAACACAGCCATACAACTAGAAATTTTCTGCTCTGATACTAGAGCAGTTGGGTTTAAAAGACTATGTAGGCTTCAGCTTTGTAAATATTTTCAAAAAGCAGGGGTTGGGAAGGCAATTCCATTGGGACGAGGGGGGCGGGTTTAAGCCTGCAATATTTGGCAACTGTCAGCCTTATTTTTGTCACTGGTTCAAGAGTCCTTGAACCACTAGGACTTAATCTTTTCACCAGTACAAAGTATTCCATGAGTACTTTGTGCTTTTTGCTAGGTAACTATGGTGAAGGCAAAGATGGGCTCCTGGAGAAGGGAACAACTCTTCCTTTTCTTAGCTATTTACATTCACTGAACTTATCTGTTTTTCCTTGCATAACAAAAGGAATATCAGAGATACTTTGTTAGGACGCAGGTGGTACTGGGTACATGCTGTGAATTACTCTCAGGGAAAGTCATTCGATAAACAGTTCCTCCCTCCTCAAAAAGTTCTCACAAACTGCAGCTGCAAGTCCGTTTGCAACAATTAAAAGAGAACAAATCACAAATAAAACCCAGACACCTTCACTTTCGCTTTAACAGAGCAATGCTCCTAGAGAGACCAGCTCAGGCAGAGACCAGCTCCTTTCAGTTCAGTAGTTGTGACATCAGTGAGTTTATTAATACCATTGATTGGCCCCAGGATTTGTTCCAGGACTATAAAGACTTTATGATGAACAGTGGCTTATAAGCATGTCCAAACAACTGCATTTTTTAGCTTAGTAGAAAAGCCCAGGATGCGATTCAGGTGATTCCTGTTGTTCAGAGGAGCCATTGCCATGGATTTTGTCTTCTAGGTGTACAAACTCTCAGCGAGGAGCCTGGCACAGGGCTCGGTCAGTTCAGTCACAAGTTAACATCATTCTCTGGGGAAGAGCCACGACAAGTTACACCAACCTTGGTTAGCCTCAGTTTCTTTTTCTCCTCTCACCATGGCATCCTGAGCTTCCATTTTCAGACCCATGATTCCCAGTGTTTCCATGTCCAATGCAGCAACTGCAACAGCATAGGCTACTAATTAGCCTCATTTACCTGTGAAGCTCACCACTTTGTTGAGGAATACTTAACACCTTCCTAGAGGACAACAATAAATATTTTCTGAACTTCATCCTTCATCCAGCTGTCTTCTCTCCTGTCAGGAAATATGGATCCAACTGATTGTAGGGTTACGAGTCAGGGAGGAGATGTATGGTCTAGTAACAGGTCTGATAGAGAAAAAATAAACTGACTGCTGTATCTTAGTGGAATTGTGTATATGTATCACAAACAACATCATCTTGTCTTGAAGAAAGGCGTTTTCTACAGTATGCAAATTAAAATTAGCTAAGAGGAGAGAGGACTCATGATCCAGAAAAGCAACCGTTAGTCCTTGAGCCTGTTGCTGGCAACAGTTGCCAGCAAAAATAAGCATCTGCAGGCCAGGATTTTCCCTGCTCTCACAGTATTGAGCTGGAAAGTAATTTTGGAGAATGGAAATTCTCTGGCATTAGTGTGTTATACTTCCTCCTAGACAAGGCATTGAACAAAAGTAATAAAGACATTTTATTGACTATCCCATCAGCTCAAAACACTCTCTTGAGCCTGAAATAGTTTCCCTTCTGCTTCCTAGGAAAGTCCCCCAGAATTTCCCTTTCTTCCTTTCCCTTGTGACCAGGCTCTATCCAATATACAAATTTGAAAGTTCAAAGGGAGGGAAGTTTTCCTCTTTCCTTCTTTGGACTGATGACATTTACCAAGGGGGGGTTTTATAATCCTGGCTCGGCGTGAAAGATAACTGCTGATTGAAGAGAAAAAACGCACTTGTAAAATGGATAATATATCGAGCAAGACACAGCTAAAGCCATAACCACAAACACTGTATGAAATGATTATACTAAATGCTGACAGTTTGTCAGTTTAAAAAAAGATATTTTTTTGCATTGGAGCTTTACAATATAAATAGCTCAATACTGTTCTTACTTTGTGTTCAGTAACTCAATTATTGTCGAGTTATATCCCCCCTAAGTTTTATGGCCCTTCAGCTGCACTCTGTCACGACACCACACAGGTGGGATGGAGAACAGAGATAAAAGGAGCAACGTTCATGAGCTTTTAGAGACTTATCAGCTGTAAGCAGCGGAAGAAATCAAAGACTGCTGAGATAACCTAGGTGCTAGGCAGACAGCCGAGGTCTGCATTTGCAGGACAGCAGGCCCAGCTTGAGACACAGGCAAAACACACTCTTGCTTAAATCACCGAGAGCCCTGCTGAACCAGAGGGCCGGTGGCTGGCTGGAGCTGGGAAGCACAAGGCAGCTGCTGCTCCTGCGATGCCCATCCCTCCGTAGCAGGAGGCAGCACCCCATCTCTTTGCCAGCCACTAGCCCTGCTCTGTCCTTTCCATGATTTCTAGCAGCAATACCCTCCTTAGCCTGCTCTTCCAAGAAGCCTGAACCAGCTCTGTACACGTATAGCTGTGCATGTACCACAGAGTCCTTGCCCCTTTGCAGGGGCTTAGTAACAAAGGAAGAGTTCAAATAATCATGAGATTTCCAACATAAATGCAAGTTGAGGAACTTAGCCCATTGAATGATGGAGCTGCAAACTTTTTGCAGCAATTTAATCTAGGTGGAGACATTTCAGTGTAAGGATGTTTTTACAAGTAACAGATTGACAGCAGCATTAGACGATCCAGTCCTTCCATGAGAAGGAATTACTTCACATAGGGAATCTCTAATCCAGATGGCACAAAACCCTTTAAAGCAAGTCGTAACTACAAGTGGGAGGGAAAGGCCACGAGACAGACATAGAAGAGCAAGGAGAAATACTTGTCAACCACACCTATAATATGCAAGAACTTCCCATGTATTGCAGTCCATTTTGGTTCTTCTTGCCTGTATCTGATTTATGAGGAGCTGTATATAGGGATTCATATCACTTGACATACTGGATGAAGAAAAAAAAAAATGCTTAGGTACTTGAGAGGGCCAGAGGAAGGGCAGCAAGACAACTTTATCTCACCCACCTTCTCTCCTACCCCAGTACAGCCTACAAAAGTTTCTCCTCAGTTTATGGCCAGCAAGAACCTCACACACTCACAGGCAGTAAGAGGGGTAACTAAGCTTTTTAGAGGTTATGGCAATAAGTAGGCACCCACTGAGAGCCACTTCCACAGAAGTTGAGGTCTCTGCTCCAAAGTGGTACTAGTAACCTAAACTGGATCATCTCTCTCTTCAAAACCAGGTCTCGTTTTCACAACTAGCTTCAGATCATCTATTTTAGAAATATTAGTATTGGTCAGTGTTGCATCAATCCAACAAACATTTTTACTGACATCAGTTAACTCAATAGCATCTCCAGGACTCCTCACATAAGTGAATCTAAGCATCAGCTTTAGCTGTTTGGTTGTTGAGTAGATTGCTCCAGAATCAGGTAATGCCCCTGATTTATGGGTCAGTTTGAGCAGATGCCAGAGGGGAAAAAACTCACAGTGAAGAAAGAAAAATTAAAGTCCTTATTTCCATGTTAACATTTTACTCTACAATACCTCTATCTTCAGAGGTTAAACGACAGTAAAACAAAACATCATCCAGAGAGTGCTAGAAGCAGATATTCAGACAGGAACTGCCCCCAAAGTCGGAAAAAAAAAAAATACAGAATATTGATTCAGCTGAAGGAACCCTTGCCTCTTTCTGCATCATCACTTGTGAGCTACTTCTTTAAGGCTACGGTTTTCTAAAAGGCAAAACAAAAAATCCCACACACCTATGCCTTTTTCGTTTAACTGCAATCTCTTGAAAGAAGAGCTCTTTATTCTTGAAAAGAATTTACTCATCATTTTGTTGGAACTGGTAGATAAAGAGCAGTGGAAACTCTCAGAAGAGCGAAAAGGAATTGAGAAAAAGAGGAACTTTTGGGGGAGCTGTCAGAAAGACATTACAAAAAGGAACAATGACTTTCTGGTTTCTCTTCAGAAGTTTCATAAAAGGGCATGAGACCACCACACACCACTAGTCACAGGGAATAAGTCTCACCCAGTAAGCACAAGGCCAGGCAAAGGGTGGGATACACCATATGATGCTTCAGCTGTGCTTCCTGAGCTTCCCCTCAGACAGCATCAAATCTGCAGCACTCAGAAGCCCAGGAGGACTTATGATATGCAAGGCAGGGATAGGCGGGGCTGGGAACACTTGCTAGGGATTCAGAGGGCAGAAATTGCTCCCCAAGTCGAGCCTTTCCAACAGAAAGAAAGCAAATGAAGGGCACTGCCCTGCCATTCTATACAGCAGCAGCATTCTCTTGAAAACCTAACTGCTAAATCTAGCACAAAAGTTATGTTACACAGAGGATAAAGCATGTTTAAGAGAATGGGATAAGAGCCCACTACTCAAAGTTACAGACAGTTGCCATGCAAAGCTGCCTAATGCAGATGACAGATATGAAATTCCTCAGACATGACAGCTGGAAATATGGATGGCATGGATCTTGACTGCCTGAGAACTCAGTCAGACCAAACATAACATGAAACCACTACATACCCACAAGACCGTAGCATCATTTGATCAGTGTTGAATTCTGCTCACTCGCATACCAAGAGCGTGCTTCCTTCCTTCCGAAACATGAAATGAAACATGCCACATTTAGCATCAGTCCCCTGAGCTACCCAAACCCTTCCCATTTTGCAAAGCCACAAACAAATTCAGTTTAGTCTGAGAGCTATTTAGAAAGGTTATTCTGAAATCAAGAATAAAGTCTAATTTCCTGAGCATTCCAGTTTATCAGGTGTGCTAGCTCACACACGCTCCCTTTTTGGCCAGACCCATTCAGAATTTTGCTGTTTGCCTCCAAACCTTTGGGAAGATGTTTGTGTGTTTGAATCCTGGAAACTCTGATCATATATAAGCTGTAATTTCTGTTTCCCCCACGTTTTATTTCTATACACGTGGATAAATTCCTCCTTACCAAAACTATTTATTCAAAGTCAGAGGAAGGTGTGCAAGTTCCTGCTGCAGTACTCTGTGCGGGGTACAGCTCTCCACTGGGAGCAAGTCATGCACCATCACTCATTCATTCTTTATCCCTGAGAAGGAATAATTTTTCAGATTAGATATGCATTTGATAACAATCTTTCAGTTCCCAGAGCCTAACTGTGGCCCACGATAAGCCTTAAATAGGCAGTGGGAAATTCCAGCAGCAGGAGGAAACACAAGCAAGCCCAAAGCCAGCACTCCTCCCACCACACGCCACCTCCATGGCATAGCTGGTGCGACTGGAGCACAGGGAAGGAAGAGAGGGAGCGCGGACAGAGTACACAGCACTCCAGTGCACAGCAGATAACAAGAAGTTCGGAGAGTTTTAAACAGCTATAGGCTTTGCTAAAACAAACAAACATGAAAACCAGACCAGCTGCCCTCACAAGGGCATGAAGTTTGCTACAGTGTACTTGAAGATAAGGATCCCAATCCAAGACTCGGCTGCCACCGCAGCTCACTTTGCGGCCTGACGCTCCAGACAGTCCCCCAGGAGGCAAAGGGCACTTCTTCCCACTGCCTTGAGCTGAGAGGGAGAATCACACAGCGGTTAGCTACGGAAACACTACCTGCCACTGCTCACAAATCCCCAGAAGTTTGCTTTCAAATGAGGGTAATTTATTTTAAAAACATCTAAAACCCTAAAAGAGAAAGCCACTGTCACTTTTGGACACATGCCAGCACGTCCTTCACTGAGATCTCTTAAACATCTTTCCTTGAACTAATTATAGGACATGTCTCTAAACGATGCCTCATTTTATTTACAGGTTGCTTTCAGATAAGATCAGAAGTAATCACCCAGTTTCAGTACAGACTGTTGCATCATAAAAACTTTCTCTAAGAAGCCAGACCATGATTTCCGCTTGCAAGCTCACTCGTTATCTTTCTACTAGCTATTAGCTTTTACGTAAAGGTAAAAGGACTGTGTGGTTACGTGAGCGGAGAGCATTTAAAGAAATGACAGAAAATTGCCTTGATGTGGATAAGGAATAGTAAGGCGACATTTCTCTGCTCAGGGTGCTCTCAGGATTTTATGAAGTCGTGAAGAAAGCTCCCCCCGTCCTCCTACAAGCATCAGTAACAACAGTCAGCTTGCATAAATCTGTTCTCAAAAGCCAAAGGCATACAAGGGGCAGGGCGAAACCACACTTGAAGAAACCATTGGTGACTAAGCTACAAAGCTTTGCCAGGTGCGTAACGAGCAGTTTCCTTCTTGGCAGTGGCCTTCATTCATCTGCTAGGTGATTTTTTGCTAATCTTTTCAGAATTACTGGTGTCTTCTCCAGCTGGTGCCTGTTCCAGCTTGTATCACCATTCATTCAGTGCCCAGCTTCATCACCTATGTTACTCAGCCAGTACTGGAGATTGGCAAACGAAACTGAAGAGCTGGCAAGCAAATCAAGCCCTTCAATATCCAAATTGTCACGTCCACTTAATTCACAACAACTTTTAAATCAGTGTCACACTTGGTGGTCACCACACAGAGGTACCTCCTCCTCATCAAAAGGATTCCAGCTCAGCATCTCCCTCCCTGCCCTGGCCAGCACTCTACTTCAGCCATCGTCCCATAACAGCCTCTCATGATCCTTCTCTAGATTTTCAGTTCCCGGGTCCTTTCTGGTCTAGATCCCAAACTGATCATTCTTTGTAGTGAAAGTATACAGGTGCACTGTGGCTACAAACCATTGCTGGACTGATCACTGAAACCAGCTGGTTTTTCTGGTACCGTGGCCTGGCTGCTCAGCCACCAGAACTGCTGCCCACTGTATGATCACAGGTGGGTCACGTTCCAGCTGCACCATAGAATCAGAGTAGTTTGGGTTGGAAGGGACCTTTAGAGGTCATCTAGTCCAACCTCCCTGCAATGAGCAGGGACATCTTCAACTAGATCAGGTTGCTCAGAGCCCCGTCCAACCTGACCTTGAATGTCTCCAGGGATGGGGCCTCCACTACCTCTCTGGGCAACCTGTTCCAGTGTTTCACCAGCCTCAGCGTATAAAATGTCTTCCTTATATCTAGTCTGAATCTATCCTCTTTTTATTTAAAACCATTACCCCTTGTCCTATCACAACAGGCCCTGCTAAAAAGTCTGTCACCATCTTTCTTATAAGCCCCCTTTAAGTATTGAAAATCTTCAACAAGGTCTCCCCGCAGCCTTCTCTTCTCCAGGCCGAACAACCCCAACTCTCTCAGCCTGTCCTCGTAGGAAAGGTGTTCCAACCCTCTGATCATTTTTGTGGCCCTCCTCTGGACCCGCTCCAACAGGTCCAAGTCTTTCCTGTGCTGAGGGCTCCAGAGCTGGACGCAGTACTCCAGGTAAGGTCTCACCAGAGCAGAGTAGAGGGGCAGAATCACCTCCCTTGACCTGCTGGCCATGCTTCTTTTAACACTGCCCAGGATATGGTTGGCCGCCTGGGCTGCGAGTGCACATCGCTGGCTCATGTCCAGCTTTCAATCCACCAGTACCCCCAAGTCCTTCTCTGCAGGGCTGCTCTCAAACCCTTCATCCCCCAGCCTGTATCGATACTGAGGGTTGCCCCAACCCAGGTGCAGGACCCTGCATTTGGCCTTGTTGAACCTCATGAGGTTCACGCAGGCCCACTTCTCAAGGTTCTCCAGGTCCCTCTGGATGGCATCCCGTCCCTCAGGCATGTCAACCACACCACTCATCCCTGATGATCGAACAGCTGCCATAAACCTTGCTCTGAATTCTGCAGGCAATAGAAAAAAAAAAAAGCAACAAAAAAACATCTGCACACAACATGGGCCCCTGGCTCATGCACAGCATCTCTATCCAAGGCATTCTCCCCTCCTGCCACCCCAGCTGTCCTGACCAGCAGAGCTGTTCACAGGGGAATGTCCTTAATATACCGCAGCAATGCTATTTTCAGGGTTAAAAGAGCACTTATAGAAAATACCATTTTCTTAACTTCTTTTAAAGGGAGAGTTTTAGTGCTCCAAGAGCACAAAGCTTTCAACAGTAGCATTTAGACCCTTTTTCATCCCCACTCCTCCTGCACTGAAAAGAGACAACTTGAGTCAATTTACTTTGGGACACAAAGTCCTGCTTTTCTACAGACACTGGGAACTTTTGATTTCTTGCCTACTTGATTAATTTAGTTTTATTGCAGGCTGAGCTAACGTGTTCAGTAAATGGCCTTACACACGAGGCAAAAATTGGATGACAGAGACATTGCCAAGAAGTTCAGAGTTTTGCAATTTAATCATACACTTCAATTACGTTGCATGCCTTAGTTATTTCAGATAGGTTAGTGTGCTAAAAAGTTCTTAATTAGTATTTTAATTCTTCAGGAAGTGATTCTTCATTGCAAAGCCTTACTCAGTTAATTGTTTTAACCTCTGAAAAATAAGTCCTAAATAATTCCTTAAATCTGTTCATCAAAATGAACAGTAAATGGATCAACTTTTAAATTTGAAAAAATTACAAAGAAAAAAAAATTTGTTAGTTTCCTAAGCTTCCATTTCATTTAAACCAGCACTTAAAAATAAGGGGGGGAAAAAAAAAGTGAAATATCAAATAGAAACTAAATATTTTAAACGCTGATCCACATGGTGGCTGAAGCATCTTACACCAGCTGAACTGCACAGATGGGAACAGATCTCCCCTTTGGTGTACCAAGAACAATCCTTCTGGAGGCTCAGTGTAAGCATTTTTGTTCCAAGCAGAGTCAACTCAAACCAGAAAGGAATGTTATTTCAACTACACAGCACTGGATTAAGCTAAATTAAGGGTCAGGTGCTCCAGCTAGACCAGTCTGAAGCACTCCTGCAGTTAGATGCTGCTTCCTAAAACAAGACTTGCCTTGCTCCTTCTTTATGCACAAGCTTAAATTTCAGTAGGGAAGTAACAAAAGCATGTGCATGGCAAGAGAACTCAACATTCACATGCAATTCAGTATTTCAGGTCTGATCCCACTTCCCCCCCAGTCCAAGACTTTTGTGAGAACCAGAAACCCCACAGGGACTGTGTGGGAGTAAGCCAGCCAAAGCCTGAGACGCAAACAAGCTGGCTGGGCTGGAACAACCACCTTCATGTGGTTCTTGAGTCAGAATCAAAACCGTTAGAAAACACCTGACTCTTCAGAAGAATGACATCACTTCTAGGAGCTCTGACTTTTGGGTCATTCCTGTCTGCTGCTATTTCACCTTTACACAGAGCTGTTAGGTGGCCACCCCTACCAAATTTTTAGTTCTTTCTGCATAGGGAGACATCATAAGGACCCCCTTTACCTACAGAGAGAGTGGGCATGGCCACAGTACCACTACAGAGCACAGCTGGAGAGCACCAGCTACTAGGCTGCTCTCCTTCAGCCTGGCAAGAGACCTTGCTGCTGCCTAATAGCAAGTGGATGTGGAGCCCTGGTCCCTCCAGATCCACCTCGTTCTTGCCCCAGTACCAGGCCAGAGCACAGGGTAAGTTTGCTCCTGGTATTTTTGCAGAGCAGCCTTATGTGGAGTGGAACATGTGTACAAAGCTGAGAGGGAGGACAAACTCAATGGGCCACCATGGAGAGCTAGTCAGCCAGATAAGAGTGGCCGTCAGTGCCTAAGTTTCATTTACAAAAGGCAGGTAGGAAGGAAACACATATGGAATAAGCTCACTTCGCATAAATTTATACCCTTGCTTGAAACAATAACCATTACAACGGGGAAGGAGGCAACCACAGAAGTTGTTAATCAAAAACATGCAGGACACACTGGTTTTAATGTCAAAGAAGCCAAAGATGGCAGATGGCTTGCACTGAGTATCAGGAAGGGGCTGGTAAAAGAAGCATAACCAGGACTTAGCCATGAGGAGAGAGGGAGAAACACAGAAATCTAGCTCTCGGGTCTTGCTCACCCTGGGAAGCATCTTTGCACCAGGAGCAATAGGCAGGAGAGCAGCACCAGCACCTTCCCCAGACAGAGCTGCCTCAGCGGGAAGAGGACCTTGGCTAAACCACTACTTCCACCATCAGCATTATCTCTGGAGCACACCAGGGGGGAATGATCACTCACATATTTGCACTCCTTAGGCTAAGAGATGCTATGAGGACAGGGAGAGGAAGCCAAAAACCCACATGTTTTGGGGTCCCCCCGCTTTCAGAAAGTACCCGATTTAACAGCCTCCTCAAAGCATTTTCCCTGTAGGCTTATTAGCCGTGTCTGTATTTTGTTGGTAGATACGCAGCTTGGGTAGTATTTGGTAGTCTGAGGGATGGTGTCTACACCTCTTGATAAATACAATACCCATTAGATTTCACCACCTTCTTTGATCTCAACTGGCTATAGAACAAGAATCCCTTCACTGGGTCGAGAGCTCAGGGCTAGTCAGTGCACAGCTTGTGACTCACATCCATCTTACACATGAAAATAAATACACTCCATGTATTGTAAGAGTGTATTCAGAGTGTAAATACACACTGTTGTATACACTCTCTGTATTATATACACAGAGTGTATATAATAATACACTGTGTGTATTATATATACAGAGTGAAAGAAAACAGACTGAACCACAGCAAACTAAGTGGCAACAAAAATTAAGAGCCTTTCATTCTTTTGCTTTTGCAGAGACAGAAGTAGCAGCTGGAGCGCCTGGTGAAGCTTGCAACAGGGAGGGATTCCTAAGGGCTGGGAAGGCACAAAAATGAAATGGTAAGCTATGCTTTTCTTGTGCTGCAAAGCAGCCAAAGTTTGGGGACAGAGGGAATTTCATTTAATTACCAATGGAAAATAATCTCAAGAGCAAACTGTGACTACGTATACGCAATTAACTTTGTCCACATGAGAATGCAAGCGGGAAGTATGGGTCTGGTGTTTGCAACTGAAGCCCCCTCCCATTACGACCATTGAGAAACCTTAGATCTACAGGCAGGAGATACAATCTACACCAAGACTAGATGACAAAACAAAGACAGGGTTTCTAACCCATCCAGCTTCGTATCCAAATTCTCTTCACAGATGAAGGAGTTGTGAAACAGGGCATAAATTATGCCAGAGACAAGGTCTTTGATCTCTGCTCTAGCATTCTAACAAGCATTTGGCATTTCTCTCTCTCTCTCACTTTATTAGGGAGACTGTTCTCTGGATGGTTGCCTGCTTACTGTTTGCATCTCTACCCAGAGGTAAATATACTATAATACACATCTAGGAGTTTGTGGAAGTATTTATATGTGAATACGCAAACTGAGAATCTTGAAGCAAAACAAAACAAGTACATGCTTTGCTTTGAATACATTTCATCAGAGTCCAAGGTTTGCAAGTACAGGTAATAACCTTCAGATAAACCTCTATATCTGAAAGAAGTGGTTTCGAGGTTAAAGTGTTTCAGGCCCACAAATATTTACTTATAAACTTTATCCTGCCCACATCCTTAAAAATACTCTACCGTTTGCATTATGCTAAGGATGACTTGGAATCCCATCCTTTACAACGCCCAACTGCCTTGCATCTGTTTTTGTATTTAAACCCATGAAGTTGCTGGGCTCTCTTAGAGGCATAACCAGGTAAGTTGAAAGGACTGGAGCCCAGCAGCAGTCTCTCTCCCTAAATCTTTGCACACGCTCTGCCAAGTTCTAGCAGAGCTGGGTTTCTGACATTATATAGATTACATATGATCTTTTCTATGAAAGAGAGTCACTAGAATGTGCCGGTGAGGGAGTTTTCTACAAGCTTTGGGGGCAACTCCCTGTAATTTCCTTATGAGAGGCTTAAATTCAGCAATATCAAGACCTCTGTGTGTGGTCAAGACTCCTCTGTTTCCCCAGAAGCGCCTCACATTTACCAGGCGCTGCGGTGGTTCAGGAGGTTAGTTACACTTCATCTGGAACTAGTCTCCCTCTCTCTTCCAGAAGCACAACTGACATTTTTAGGGAAAACTTTCATGTGTCTCTACAGAGCAGCGTGAAAAGCCTATTGCCACTCAAGATGTACTCTTTCAGTAGCTGAGTGCACCTGCAAGCATGCAGAGCCATCTAACTGACTACCTTTTGACTTTCTCCCCCCCAGAAGAAAGAAGGGAATTCAAGTTCAGTGTTTCTGAGCAAGCAACTGGGATTGCAAGCAGCCCCCTACCCTCCCCAAAATACTTTTGCATGTAGGTGAGACATGAGCCTGTAAGGAATCACACAATACTACCTTGCCAGGGTAACACATTTCAGTTTGAGCTCTTAAGTACTCATAAACACAAGAAATTCCCTGTTGCCTTGTTTCTAACACTGGAGCATTTTTCTGCTTAACCCGTTACTTCCACTATCAAACTACTTTGTCTGCTGTCAGAACTGCGCTAATATCACCAGAGTGAACTCGAGAGACACATTCAAGAGCTTTCCACTTCCAGGCCCTCATAAGGCATAAACTCTAGATCGTCTACTGGCATCCCAGATTCCCCCAGTACAAGCAATATATAATTAATAAGCAAAGATGATTACCCTAGATCATCTTTGGGGGGAAAAGGAGGGAGAAACAAAAATGCCCAGTCTTTATGAGCTTCCCTACACCACACTTTGGATCCTGAAGCAGCAGTGTTTTCTCATTATAGGAACCTTACAGATTGGTTAAATTAGCACACTCATATCACACCTTGATAGCCTTAAACATTTGGGCAATATTTAAAACACATAATTAAAAAAAAAACAATCCGCAAAATAAACTCATCTCACTTTACATTTGAGTCTTACAACTGCAAGTGAAAGCTGTGTGCCAACATGCATTTTTTTTTTTTCAAAGTAGAGAACTACAGCTTCCACGTGCAAAGCTTACCAGGTAGATCAGACGAGCACCACTCGCCCTGCTTCACACACCCCAGCAGCGGCTGCCACCATCCCCATGGCTCACTGTGCAGCTAGCTCTCTGCTTCCACACCTCCTGGTGCATCAATAGCCTCAGTGAGAAGCTTAACACAGCACCAGCAGCATGACCTCAGCATGACTTTTCTTCTCAAGACTGGCTTCCATAAGGGCATTTATTTGACTTGTACCTAGAAGCCTGCTCTTCCCATTTACAGAAGACCTCATGCAGCTGTAGGCTCTGTTCAATAACTCACTACAGCCAGATTTCAGCCACCTGTTCTTGGCCCAGGCACCTTCAGCAGTGCCTCCTTTTTTGCCTCCTGCTGCCCTGGTTTTACCAGCTGAAAGCAGCGTAGGGCAGGGGGGGTTGAACCCCGTGGGTGTTTCTAGAGTCATCACAAGCATTACAGGTTTTGTACACCATATCATGCAGGAAAGGAATGGTTATGCTAGGCTCAGATATTCTGGGCGCTGCTGTCCTCTGTCTTCAGAAAAAAGAGTAAAGAGCCAAAAAGCAAACAGATGCCCTTCTAAAACCAGTATAAAATGTAGAAGTGACCACGATCAGCAGATAGGACCAACACTCTTTCTCCCTCTTTTGCTCATTAAGCGAATGTTTATTGTCCATTTTTCTGAATAGAGCTACAAGTTTTGTTGATTTCGGGATTCTCTTTTCTTCATCCATGTGCAACACCATACGTTGCAAGCACTCTCTCTCCTAATGCAATCATGTGGACAGGACTCTTCCCACCAGAAAGGTCTTCCAGAGGCTCAATTCTTCCAGGGCTTAGAAAAGACCTGCAGCAGCCTCAGGCACACTCATCTCCCCGCTGTGGTTAGCTACCGGCAGTCAGCCATAACTGCAGTCCGCTTTCAGACATGGCCTTGCCTCAGAGACTCTGCTGAGCACAGCCTTACTTGGCTGCCCAGGCCCAAACAGCTCAGGGACGGGTCTCAGGCTGCTCCCTCCCCTCCCTGCCTTTCCTCAGCTGGCGGTGGCCCTTCTGGGTGTGCTTGGGTACAGCTAGTGGCCCTGCCTGGCCATGTCACTAATTGCAGGGCTGAGGCAGTCTGCTTGGGGAGTGTAGGGTCATACGTGCTGTGGCAGCAAGGGTACAGTACAGCGGAGGCTGAGCTTGATTATAAATAAAATAAGACCCTTGTTGGATACTGTTGTAATTCAGGTTCCCCTTGAGAAGCAAAACCTGGTCAGCGACTGATAGTCTGAAAATGGTTGAGCTCTCCATGCAGTAAGGGGAGTCTCCTTCCACCAACAACCAGAAATAGCACTGGCGATATGTGGGTTTTTTAGCTAAAAGTTTACATTGTTGGGCAAAAGTGGACTGGGATTTTCAGCTGAAAAAACTGAAAACCTAAGGAGAGCAAATGTTTGGTGATAGAGTTATAATCGAAGACACTTACTTGACTCTGTGATTTAGCTTTCTGAATTATACTTTTCCTTGTGCTTTTATGTCCGTCTGGATGGACACAATGTGGCACCAAACAAGCCTCAAAACTGACACTGATTAATATGGAAACAGAGGCCCGAGCATGTAACAAGCTGAGCCCTGGCTGGCGTCAGCGACTTCAAGGGAGAACTGGGGCTCTCTTTGGTCTTTAGCCCAATATATGCACAGAGCTGGTGCAGGCCTAGAGCACAGCAACGACCACACTGTGACCAAGAACATTTATTTCTGTATTTGGGCTGATTACTTACCCCTTATGCTTCACAGAACTTTGGCCATGAAAACAGATTGAGTTGTTTCACAGTGAATGTTAGCTTTTCTTCTTGGCACAATCGCAGACTCATGCTGCTTTTGTTCTGCTCCCTGCTGGGGATGAGTCTTCCATCCAAATTAATTCGTCTGTATTTTAATTTATAAAATCATTTTATGGAACAGGTTTGGTCAAAGTGTTAATTTAAGCCCACATTCTGTGCTGAAAATACCTAGTTGTCTATGCTTTATAAATGCATAGAAACCTTCTTCCATAACCCAATCTTCCCCTAGAAAATGTAACACCACAATCTAGTAAGAGTTGTCCTAACATGATAGTGGCAGACTCCCCCATTTATGCAAGTTTTAGTATACTTTCAACTACCTTGGAAGAATTTATAAAAATAATTAGTATCAAAGTTACTAAATGTGTGTAAGTGAGATGCAGCTTCCTTCCTGCCCTGCCTGTCCGCCTGTGTGTTCACCAGCAGGTTACCCTCACCCCTGTTCTTGCATGTGCCGGAATTGGCTGGTGAGGTTGGTAACACCTCTGCCCCACGTCCAGGCCACCCGTACAAAGTATCTGTCTCCCCTTGGAAAAGTCATTTACCTAAAGTGGGAATGGCAGACCTTCCTTCTGGGGTACTGGGAGAATAACTACACCGAAGAGTATGAGAGGCCACAGGACAGGTGTTAACAGGAGTGCAGCAAGCCAGACCTGCAGAAAAAAGCCCTGTTCTGTCAGACCCTCTGCAAGATGTCGCAGGGGAAGGGAGACGTGGCAAATCGGGAGCCGTGATCCGATGGGCGAGCAATGGGAGCTGGGGGAGACCAAACTCATCCAGGACTTCTCTCTCGCTGATACAACAGCCTTTTCACGCTTCTCCTTTTTTCAGCCAGACTTCCTACAAAACCAAAACTTGCTTAATCACGTCTGCCCATCTTCACTTCCCTGCACCCTCTTTTCCTCTTGTGAACTGACTGATTAATTAAAATCAAATTAGACAGCTGATCTCAAAGACTAAGATCCCCAGAAGCTGGGAGAAAAATCACCAGCTAAGGAGACAAGTTCAAGCAGCACCCACGCTGACAAAGTGAAAGCAACTTGCACACAGCAACATCTGTCCTGCTGCACAGCTGGCTGGGCACTGAGCATACATGGCCCTCACCCCTGGCATAGCGCATACTGCCTCCTGCCTGGCTGGAAGCAGGAGGACACGGGCAGCCAAATTATAGGAAACCTGGTGTCCCTAGGTCTGCTGCGCACTGAGAAGGCTGTCTGTTTTTTATTCCAGGTCAACCGGACACAACGTGCAGTGCATTTGTCGGAGAAACTGTCGTTTTGCCTTGCACCACCACCTCTCCTGGAGAGCTGATCCTTTCCAATTTAATGCTCTACTGGCAGATAGAATCTGTCTTAGTGCACTTCTTTCACAAAGGGCAGGATTCACTGAACCGCCAGGACAAACATTACCATGGCAGAACTAGTCTTTTTTTGGACCAGATGAAGCACGGCAACCTTTCCTTAAAGCTCTCCGATGTCCAATTACGGGACGCAGATGTATATACTTGCATCTACAAACAGACTGGGGATCACCCCAACAAAACACAGAAATCTAAAATTAAACTTACTGTATTAGGTAAGATTTTTTTATTAGTTCAGAGGCAGGGAGTCGAGGGCAGCATTTCTTGTTGACAAGCCATATATGGCCATCGACTGGGATGACTTCAATTTTTAAAGCAAATCTTCACTTAGTTTCACTCTGTTCTTTGCTTTTGCTGGAAGAACGAGCGAGCAACAAACAAAAAAAAAGCATCTTTGTTAAGCTTCAGCATATCCACAGAAGCAGCAGGACTCCTGAAGACAAGGCACCTGCCTCTTCCCCCACCCCGCTTCGCAGGAGACGTTAATGAATAAAGAGGTCTCCCCGAGTTTTAAGCATTTGGTTATTTATGGGTTTGTACTGTCCTGGATCCACCTTGTCCCAGAGAACAGGAGAGTTTATTTCATTGTTTGCACTTGGGTCTGTGAAGCAGGATTAGTTTCATCTCTGGCAAGTGGATCCAAAGTCCAGGCCATATACCCTTTCGGATGAAAGACAGGCAGTTGTTAATTACCTTTTTCCTTGCAGCTGGAAGATCAGAATATGGTGGCAAGGCTGGACACGTGCAACAAGAATTATTACTTTTCTCCCTTAGGAAAATGAGTGAGACCATAACGCATGCTTAAATAATGCCAAACAACTGAGCTAACGTGTTTGAACTACCTACAAGCACGGCCAGCACAACAGTGGGGCACTGGGTTTGACCAGATGACCAAGTGAAAAAGCAAATTAAAAAAAGGGCATATACAGCAAAACAAATCGTAGTTTTTTAAGGTGTCTTTTGCTTGGACAAATCAGCTGGAAACTTTCATTATGGTCAACCACACACATTTAATTCTGCTTAAAACAGAAAAAAATTGTTTTCAAGTAATATAAACCGCTTAGTATCTTTTTTTAATGCACATCATTCTCAAGAGAAAACTGTTTTCACAATGTAAAGTGAAATACTTTTGTTCAGAAAATTTCAAAGTGAAATGTTTTACAGTTTTCAAAACGAAAAAAAGTGTTTTGAAAATGCAGAATCAAAATGTTTTCATCATCTAATTTTTGGGAGCAGTAAGGTGTCTTTTACTGTGATTTAATTCTGTGATCATATTTAAACTTTCAATTTGTTTGACAAATGTATTCTTTCTCAGAAAAACCAACTAACCCTTAGATCAATTATCAGTACCCTTTTTCTGTTCTAGGCTCAAACAAATAACTTCTATTATTGTGGTTTTTTCCAGCTCCACCTAGCACTGAGGAAGCTCCTTCCCCTTCTGGTAAGGCAATACTCCTTAACTTGCTAAATGTCTAAGTGATTATCCAGTGCTTTAATTTGAATTTGCAAGACTGGTAAAATGTGCTGAATACAGAAAGTCCAATAGGCGTATGGTGCTTGTTCTCTCTAGTCTAGCAAAATATGGTCGTCCCAGACAGGGAAAAATATCACCACCACTAAGACAGACCTAGATTGCACAAAGAATACTACTGAAGTGCAGTGGTCACTGGTCCATAAAGCTACTCACCATTATGGGCATCATAAAAATCAATAAAAACCAAGTGAAATGGAAGCCGTCAGGTTCTGGGAGTTAAGGCCTTTGTAAATTACCTTGGTACGAAGGCACTACCAGATCAAGAGATTTTGGGGGTCCTCTTGGCTAAATAAATATTCTAAAAATACATGATTAATGACTCCAATAAGCTCTTCTGGGAAAATTAAAGTAGATCTCATCCAAAGGCAATTCTGAAGTACAGTGCAGATGCTAATGTCTAGGTTTAATCATTACAGAGAAGTAACTACATTAGAGTCTTTTGTAAACAATTCTGGAGTGCATGCAATACAGAAGGGCTGTCCAACTCCAACATGCCATCGTCAGTAAATTCTCCCTTAAAAATCCTGCTTGTAAGCCAAATTATTCTTATTAGCTCTACAAAATCTTAAATTGGTATCAAACCTGTTACATTTTGTCATATAAAAATCAATAGCTGCAATTTGTAGTTTACTCAGTGTAGCTGAAAGATATAATCCATTACATAACAATAATTACATTACAGTTAACGTAGTAAGTTCAGCCACAATACGATGTTACAGCCAGATTAAGCAGCAATAAACTCAAATAGAAACTAAGGAAGAGAAATGTTCCAGTTTTATCTCATGACGACACAGAAAAAATCAGCTCTGTACTTCATGAGCAATAAACAACTTGAAAAATTACAGGAAATATCCTTTCTAGACCTAAGATAGCTCCTCTAGCTGGCTTAAAGGTCTTTAAAAACCATGAAGTTAAATTCAGTATGGTATCATGTGCCTTCAGTGACACAGCACCACATTATAACATTATAAAAGCAAACAGAACAGGAGCTAGAATATCTCTAGCTGTTACCTTCCACAAGAAATAAGGAATTATCAAGGGTCAAACTTTTTAATGCAGTAGCAGTGACAGTTTCTCAAAACCAAAAGGTAAGTAGGCTGTATTTAAAGGAGATAGTTGTATGTATGTTTGACTCAGCCAAAAACTTTCTGACAACTTTTCGTCAATATGAACTATTTCTTACCATGAAAAGGTATTTTCATTGAAGAAAAAAAAAAGTGATTGGGACAAGGGGGGAGTGTTTCAACTTTGCTATAGGAGAACAAACTGAATCACACACTGCAGACACCCAAAGGTTCTTGTACTGCTGGATTTTGGGGAGCTTGGAGATGGAGGAAAGAACAAAAGCCTAACTTTTGAAACATAATTTTTTGCAAAAAGGAAAAAATATTTCCTGTTGTCAACTTCTTTTAAACAAAATAATCAGCTGCAGCTCCCTTTTTTTTTATTTTCAGCATTTTCTTAAGAAAGGGAAGAAAAGAATCTGCTTTGTATTAGTTGTTTTTTTAGAAGGGACTTAGAATAAGTTAAATGACCTCCTGAGAACAAAGACACTGTGTGCAGAAATAGTTCTCACACTTCGCAGTCATCATAACCAGATCAGCAGATATTTAATATTTTTATATAAAACAAACAGTTTTGATCTGAAGCTTCTGCTTAATTTCTGTTTGTTTATTTGCTGGATTGATTATTTTTCTAATTATTTTAAAGAGCCTAATTTTACTGTCACTCTGGGTTTCTTGCAAGACGACTTCTGGGTCAATCAAAAGTCATTTCAAATGTTTTCTGGGGAAAAATGAAAGTGCCTAGGCCTGGAAGAGGTCACAAGAGGCCAGGAGACTTGCTATAATCCTACATTTACTTCAAACTGTTACTGAGGACTACCCGATGCTTACTTGCTCTTTACATGTTAATACCACATACTCCTTCTAGGAAGAGGGGGAGGAAGCACCCGTGCTAGAGATAAGTTAACTGCAGCAACATACTGAAAGCCAATACCACAACAATACGAACAGCCTAAGAATTGGCATGGAAAATAATATACAGCCTGATCTTCCCAGACAAGGACTTGGACGTAAACACTTATAGGAAAAATTTCTCTACTGCTTAAGTCAGGGGTTCAAAATCTATTTTTACTTGTGTACTACATCCAGCATGGGTTGCAGGTACCATCTATGGCAAGGGTAATCTGTGCTCTGTGTCCATGGTGTGGCTTACGTACCAGTAGTGGTACCCAGTGCTGCTATGACCTAAGCATCTGTGGCCTAGCCTTTTTAATACTTACTACCATTATTTGTGGACTCTTAATCACAACGCCTTCCTCAGGACCTGAGTAGGTAGAATGATAACGTATTTTATGCTCTCTTAGTTCTTGTTGGATTTTAAACAAGTATTCGCAGTCATCCAGAGAAGGAAGCTGTATTCATTGTTGCTGAGTGTCTGTGCCTTTTCTATGAAGGAGAAAAAATGATTTGTCACAGTACCTCAAGAATGTTTTTTCTGGATGGTACACACACACACACAAAGAACAATTTTGAAAATGAGCCAAAATACACATGATTTTACAAACAATCTTCCATCAATGCATTCATGTAAAATATATCACACAAACTTCAAATACACTTCTTGTCAAGCCACCAGTTACATGCCAACTTTCTCTTTTTTAATTTTTCAGGACAGAGTCAGATTTCTTCCAGAAGCTCTGCTGATACGCCATGTCTGGCTATGCTTCCCCTCTCTTTCTACCTCTTGGTCACACTGGGGGTTTGGCACTTGTAACTGGGGAAGCCAACCTTCTCTTTGGGAAGTTCTCCTCATCAGAGGACCTTGCTGGGCAGAACACCGCTGTAGGGTTAGCGTGACAAATGTTCCACAGCCACGTGAAAGAAATACCAATAGCTGAAAACAGACCTAGCGCTAGGTGTTTATGTCCCACATTTTGGTGTTCCACAAAACCAAAGGCAGCAAAACTCAGAGGGGGCAAGTCTGCTTTTTCATTTGTTTCTTGGCACCCAGTTTTAGTGCTGCCAGTACGAACATTTTATTTGGATGTTGTGGTTTTGCTTTAATGACACGATAAAAGACTCACAAAACTACAAGGTCACATTATAATTGACCCTAGTGAGATCTTTTGCCCAAGATCTCATCTGCTGTCCTTCAAGAGAATTGAAAGGAGGAGAAGGGGCAATTACCCTCTGTGTCAGATGAAAACTCAAAGTAGGAAGATGTTCGCATTTTGTGAAAAACAATGGAAATCTTGTGAAACTTGAGCCTGTGTAACTTTAGCTTCTATTTTTACTCTTAAGCGTCATGGGCTATCAGTAACAACTGTTTTTCCACAAGAAATGGAGTATTTCTTCAGCGGAAGAGTGAAGCTGACCGAGTAAGATGATGGAAGTTCATAAAACATCAACATAGAGGAAGGAAGTGACGTATTATTACAAAATCCACTTCTAAATAAGCCAAAAGCTTTAGAAGGCTGAATTCAGTATTTTCACTTTTTGTCATGAAACACAGCAAGGTAAATGTGATCATCGCGCCAAAGCTGGATTCTTAAGCTAGAACTGTGAGATAAGAAATTGTTACTGTGACAATGTTACTTCATTAAAAATGGTACCTTTGGACGAAAAAAGAATTAAAAACTGGTCAGAATAATTGTAACTGATACGTATGCAAATTAAATGGGTTTAGTTCTGGAAACATTCAATTCAGGTAGCATAGATGTCCTGTGTAAAACTAAGATTGAAAGGATCCTGTATGCCAACAACATCAAGAAAGTGCAGAAGTTTTGCTTCAGGCCAGAGTTGCTGCAACCACCCTATTACAGAACTGAGAAGCATCCGGAGAACTGCTCACCGGGGCTCGTGAACAGGGGTGACTGCACCGCACTCCTGGCTGAGCCCTCAAGCAGAGGGAAGTGACTCATAAGGACGCACTTAAAAGTTGTTTTGATTTGGAACAGTTCCACCCTCTTGCCAAAGGAAAGACAGGATTGTTTTTGCAAGGGAGGGAACAGAATAAAACAGTTTAAAATGGTATCCGTTGAGGTAAAGGAGGTAGTTACCTTTGACTTTCTTAACAAAGGGCCCTTTCCCTGTGGTGGGGAAGAGAGACAAAATCCCATGCACAGCCTGTGCTGCTGCTGCTGCAGCGAAGCTCAGTTGGTACTTAGGCTACCCTGGTACAGAGCAGCTTAGCGTAACAGCTGGGGCCCCACTTCACAGAAAGATTTGAATGTAAGAATTGTACATACTGTGATTGTCTTTTTGTGTCCTACCTTCCAAATGTTTGTCTCAGATTCCATGTATTTTTCAAAACAAAAGTTGATTAAAAATAAAAACCTAACACACCCACCCCCAAAAACCCTGATGAGAGCAATCGCTTGGTCTCTAAGAGTTCTTTATTTGTATTCCAGTTGTTGCTACAGTTAACTAGGCTCCCTGTGCAGTCAGAAAGTCTGAAAGGTGGCATCTGTACAGGTCTGTTGGTCCCAAAGTCTGAACTGCTCGCTCTCATCTCAAGGACTGTATGACTACTAAAATCTAACAGCCACTTAAGCAGGCCTCCACTCTTCAAAAGGAGTTGAGGCACACGAACAACCTGAGCACCTCCACTTACAAGTGCAAGCTGTGTGACTATATAGCTGCATTTCTTGGGCAAGCAAATGAATAATTACTTAGATACCTTTACATGGACATGCAGGGCTACAGCAGAGCCTCACTGCTGCAGAGAGGGACAGCCCTGCCATACGTTTAAGAACAGGCGCTGTGCTGGCTGATGCCTGTGAGGAATGCCCAATTCCCTCAGTCGTCTACGTCTTTCACCCTCAGAAGTGATTCTCCCTGCCTGTGCAAACTGGCATGAATCACAGTAAGCACATGAAGGTAGGAGGAATGAAGGGTGGGGGGAAGATGACTGGATGACCTCTAAATGTTGCTTACAACCCTACTTTTTTATGACTCAGATTTGCAGCAGCACTTGGGATGTTTAAACATCCCTGTTTATTATATTTTCCCAGAGCTGTAGTTAATGCCATTCCCAGTAGTAATATACGACCACCATTCCAATTTCCTGGGAGACTGCAGGCGAAGGTTTGAATGAGTAGCAGACCTTGATTTGTCCTTCCTTGCCTGGGTGATGACAGAGCAAGCGTCTGTCTTAAAGTTCACTCAACGTGCAGAACATGAGCAGCACATACTTCTTGTGTTTTCCAGAGTTTCATCGTGAACAAGAGGGATAGCTTTGAAAACGAAGGAGCACAAAAACAATTCACATGTTTAAGAAGGAGGAATCTCCACTTCTCTCACTTGTAGTACTGTGGTGGCCCACACCTATGTATTTCCTATGGCAAGAACATAGGCTGATAACCTGCTACTTTAAAGAAATTCTTAAGAGATCCTTGTACATTATTCTTGCAAAAGAACAGCTGTAAAAGCAAGTTCATTTTTTCAGGTTTGACAGTGACACCAGTAAGAGAGAAAAAGGAGTTCGTTTCCTCATCTTGTAGTT
>VYZW01044395.1:335-11968 GCA_013401315.1 Balaeniceps rex | reverse complement strand
AGGGCGGAGAGGCGGCAGCGGTGGTGCGGGGAGCCGGGCAGGCCGCTGGGGGCGGGCCGCACCGCGCCGCGCTGGGAGGCCGCTGCGCCCTTGGCGGCGCTGGCGGGGGCACCCCCTGGAGGCGGGGAGGTCCCTTCCCTAAACCTCATTTAGTAATGATAGTAGTGGTAGTAGTAACAAAGTAAAACGTGCATGGAAATAAATCCCTGGGACTTGTTTTGAACACAAGCCTAGCAGCACCAGGTTCCTTTTGCAAGTGAGAGGGGGTAGCCACAAGGTGTGCCCAGCCCGAGCAGAGCAGGGGGAGCAACCAGTACAAGGGCAGTAAGAAGCTACTGAGACTATCCCTGGTAATAAAAATCTGATGAATAAACCAACTTCCAGGGGCAGCTTCATTTCTTCCTTTCTAGGATCTTGTGAAATAGGATATTGCTTTTAAAAGGATAAAAGAAACATTAAACAGTGCCAAGTTTCATCACCGGTATATTTCTTTCCCTCATAAAAAGCTTTTTTTTTTTTCCTCTCTCCTCTCCTTTATTAAGGAAGCCAAGCTACATACAAGTAACAGTGTCCTGTTGAAATACATATAGACATCTATATATGATTGGATCTAATTAAGCCAAGATGCAAGTTTGCAGGCAGATGTGGTCTCAACCCGCACTGGAGGAAGGCAAAACAGCGCTGCTTAAAGCCTAACCCCAGCCTACACGGGTGACCATCAGACTCGCAGATTGTGCCAATGCGTGTGAGGATCAAGCCAAGCTTTGGACCTACCAAACTTAAAAATCTGATATTCAGTTTTTATTATTCTTCCTATGAATATGGAAGAGCACACTGGAAAACTGTATTAGCTTTCATGTGCATCATAAAATTTGTCTTGATTACCTAAAAGCTTATTACAGCTCAAGGAAAACAACTAATGCAAATAGAATGCGTCCTTATCTCATATACAAGAACTCGTGTGACACTACCCCCTTGCCTCCCCTCAAGGCTCTTGTGCTTTGTAAAACATACTTTTTGTGAAGTTTTCATCTTCAGAAATGTTTTGCCTGTGACGAGTAAAATAACCCAAAACCGTTTTTCTAAGAGGTTGTTCTGAAAGGCTGCATTTTCTCCATATTCTGTGCTTTGCAATACTGTAAACCCAAGAGACAAATACAAATTTAGGGATCAAGTTAGCCGACTTTGTAGAACAGCACAACTCCTATTTTAGATAGCACAAAGCTATTGCCATGACAGTCCCAGAATGATTACAGCCTGTCTGCTACAGGTCATGCAGTTTGGGAAAAAGAATATGGTCTTCAAAAAAAGCATGCAAAGACAACATGCATATGAAACACAGCAAAATGGATTAAGAAATAACAACTACGTTACATGCCAGGTAACACAATCATGTTTTTCATGTTAGCTTAAGTGCTTCAGTTTTACAGGGATCCCAAGATGAATTTTTCTTTTTCCTGCGCTACTTCGTCCCTACTCACCTATGCCTCCCTGCTACCTAGGGTAGAGCACCTACTTTCTACCATGGTAGGAGGAGGTGGCAGAGGGGTGGAGAACCACGAGCAATTCCAAGTCCCAATGCAATATCACAAAGCATCTTCCACAAGCATCGCTCCAGCCCACCCAGCTACTCCCTCACCCCTCCGAGACCCTGAAACATTGGCACGACCATGAAAATTTTAGGAGACAAGGGGGCACAAGCAACTGAAGATATTTTTAAACATTTTACCTTAAGAAAAAACAACACAAATCACTTTGTTATGTTTTATTTAAGCAGCAAGTGCCTCTTTATGTTGTATACTGAAATTCTACAAACTGCCTGTATGCGTCTGCTGTATATTTTGGACTTTTTTTTTTGTTCAGCAGTTTTTCATATTCATACCTCTCCTCTCTTCCAAGAGTGGAAAGAGACCAGAAAACAAATCCAAAAGAACAGAATACACTGGAAAAAATCAATTCTGGCTCATTATTAATATTTGCAGTATCTTCATTAACAAAGCCCTTTCAACATGTGGCTTGAAAGCCTCACAAGCACGGCTATAGTTCTTTGTGTTCAGTACCTCACTGTTGTTATGAGTCAATTCTCATGCCAATTCACAAAAGCAAGGACACCAAAAGTTTCAGATTTTCATATGTTAGTAAAAACATCTTAAAAAAAATCAAGAAAGGGCTTTCATGAGAATAAGAAACATTTATAACACGTTCTCTTACAGTTTAAGTTAGATTATTGAGTTGGCAATTTCCAAACACATTTTTACTGTGGTATCTCAGATGAACTAATTAAACCTCTGTAGAAGTTCTATAGCACAGTAAACTTCCCCCCCCATATTCATTGTTATGGGTATATCATTTATCCTCATTATTGAAACTTCATCAGGTTTGGAAGCTACAGAACTAAGAAAAATGGGTCCACTTATTCCTAATGGTGTTCCAGTAATATGTATGTATTAGAACCAATTAAACCAACATTTAAAATGAGAGCAATATGTAGACCTCCAATTAAGAATGTCTTAAAGAATAAAAAAAGAGTCCATCACAAAGTATGAAAAGACTGCATTACAAATAACTCACAATACTTGTCTAGGTACAATGCATTTTTAATAAAGAATGCACTTCTTCAGTCATACTCCTAACTTCACTGATATAAGAAGACATTTTTGTCTTACTTGAAATCAGGAACAATAAAAAAGGAATCAGTGAATCAAGAAATCAGTGCTGTCAAGCTGTTATGGCCAAAGGTACACCAAATACACCATGGATGGCGCTTGGTCTATCCTACATTTCACCCACTTCCATAACTCACATGTAACTCCATCCACACTGTTAAAAAGAGTTAAAATATGCCACTATGAGGGCCACTCATTCTCAGTGAATACCACTGCATAAAATCACTTTGTCTGAGGTATTCTCCCTCCCATGAAGAGTAACTAGGAACTAAGATTGTCTTTATGAATTTCTTGCATAAGATAATCACTGTCAGAATCCAAGTCGTCTTCATCTACTGATGTTTCTTCTGCCAGACGTTTCATGCCCCGCTGTTGTGAAATGGCCAATGCATATTTAATATTGTAGATATTCCATTCACAGCTGTAAAAATAAATAGCAACATGTTAGAAACAAGATACCATTTTTCTCCAAAAATAAAAACACCTCTAAAAGAAGACTGCCTCGAAAATTCTAATACCATGCTATTATCCCCCAAATTACTCCACATTTTTGTGCAGGGTTTTGATTTAAACTTTTAAATGTAACAATACATACAGTTTGGAAACATCTTCAAAATGACGTTGGATGCTTTTCTGAAGGAACTGAATCACAGGGAGCAGCTTCACTGACCTTGAATGGAGAAAACATGCAACTTGCAGTGCAATTTATATTTACATATGGAAATCTAGAACTTTTCTATATTCTCAAAATTTTAAAAAGCATACATGTTAACTTTTAAACACTAACGCTTTAAGATAATACTAAATAAACAAAAACTTTTTGCTTTTGACTCTGCCCTCAATGATTATACTCAATACGAGTAATATTATTGCCAGAAATAATTTTTATTTTTTCTAATGTCACACTGCAGCTTGAAGAACTAATTCTGCTTGCTGTAATGATGACAGTTCCTTCCAGCTACTACAACACTTTCTGAACAAGGAAGAGTTTGTTTTAAATCATCCTCTTCTACTTTATCAGCAACAAAAGGAGAAAATTTGTTCCAGTCATTTCAGTAACTAAAACGTTAATACTCAGGTTGAACCAAGGAAAGAGTTATGCAATGCACTGTTTCTTTAACCTGCAGGACTCCCACTCAGATTACCTTTCACTTAGCCTATTTTAAATTTCTAAATTTGCCTATTTTTGTTCCCAGAAGTCTATAAACTCAATCCTATGGGTGGGCCGAATATAATTCATATGGCAGACACATGTAGTTGTAAAGAACTATGTAGGAAAGCAGAATACTAACAAGCTAAAAGTGCATGCTGTAATCACAAGCTAAGTCCACAAAATGCAGTCAGTACCTGCACATTATCTTTCAGTTATATTTAATATGCATAATTGTTTAAAAACACAATTGCCAAAATCCTATTACTCTGGAAATCTTTATGCATTTATAGGGTAAGCAAGCTACGCAATTTTACCTGTAATATTTGAAAAATGTTTTTGCAATTTATCCTCACAAATCCTATTATGCATTCCAATTCTATCATATACACTTGTTAGTAAAGAAATTTTATTAAATTAAAATGTAAATTTTATAAATAAATATAAATATTTAAATATTTATTAAATGTACTTGTATTAAATGTAAATTAAGTAGCTTCAATTGTTGTATATGCATCTATCTAGAATGTCAGTAACTGTTAATTAAAAACCTCAAACTGACAAGGTTTTTTCAAAATGCTTGTCAGCTTTTTGACTTCCACAAGATCTCACCTTGTTTTCAGTTTCTGTCCATGCAGCATGAGCAACTTATGAGCCCAAATAAGATAGAACTCTAAATGACAAGATATCTCAAACACAGAGGCCAGGAACTCCAATACTTTCTCCACGTACAGGTCTGGGAGTGATGAGCAGACAACATCAACTATGCAAAAAGAAAAAAAAGCCCATAGACATCAGAGTTGAATTACTGTTTGGAATAACAGAATCATAGAATCATTTGGTTGGAAAAGACCTTTTAAGATCGAGTCCAACCGTACCTGTCCACTACTAAACCATGTCCCTAAGCGCCTCATCAACCCGTCTTTTAAATACCTCCAGGGATGGGGACTTCACCACTTCCCTAGGCAGCCTGTTCCAATACTTGACAACCCTTTCCGTGAAGAAGTTTTTCCTAATATCTAATCTAAACCTCCCCTGGTGCAACTTGAGGCCATTTCCTCTCGTCCTAAACATGAAAGAGACCATAGGAAAACATATAGGGAAGGAGAAGAAAGCACCATCTTGGCAACTATTTGATATTTAATATTGTATTTCAGGGTACAGTACCCCAGACTCGCAGGAGGCAAGTCTTTCCTCTTTGAGCCTTCCAATCGCTACTGCATTTAAAAAAAGAACTTAATTCCCCCCCTCGCCAAGTTCTTTCTCCTACCAGAATACTTCTTCAGTATACTCCCACCATCTCTTCTTCAGAACTTTTACTTCCACCCTTTCCTCCTCTTTTGGTGTAACTAGACTTTATTGAAAGTCTTGTTGCTTCATACGAATTTCTGTATTCAGTGGAACTAGTTAGGCGTAATAATCAGAGGCAATAAAGGATACTTGAAAAGATAGTGAAGTTGCCTGTTCACAGAGGAAGTGTCTGCTGTTAGCAACTGCACAGCACAAAGAAGCATGATTTATAAGCATTCAAAATAATCTGACATGTAACTATGATGATCTCATTATATATAAACTTCTCAAAAATAACCAACTCCTATTCTCTGCAGCCATCCCAACTGGCCTATGTAACATTCAACAGTGAAAAAAAGTTTCCCACTTTTAAAGAAACAGGCACAGATTCATTCTGTTAACAGTGGATTACAACGCCTGAAACTTCCATGCCTCATCCTCTGCTGCTGAGGTTTTGGCACCTGCCTACTTACCCAGTGCTGCCTGTGTACGTGGAGTTTTGGCTAACTTCAGTAAAAGAGAACTAAGTTTTGCCAGCCAGAAGCAAACACCGTTACGCCAATGCAGGTATGCAAAAGGTGATTTACCCTGACATGCATAATTATCAGGCTTGCTACTTAGGGAATAAGGCAAGAAAATCCTACAAAGCGGTTGGCTTGCAACACATCTGATTTCAGACTCGAGCATGTTTTGACTAGATAAAAGGAATTTTTATTTGTTACATGTGAAACACTGCAAGGAAATAAATCCTTTTTATCACTGGGGCAACAACACTGAGGTAAAGGTAAGAAAATATACTTTAGAGTTACTACGATGGAACTGTTAATGAAGTTATGAAGTTAAGTAGAATACACTACTGGAAGTTTATTTTTAAGGTCTTGTCTACCATATATAGCTAACGAATGTGCACATTAGTTATCAAAATGATGAAACGGGTGGTAAAGAATGACTTCAGTAAATGTCCTGCAAAGCTGAGTTGACATCTTACCTGTTTCTTTTGTTTCTGACATGTCACAATTGTGAAAGCATCTGTCTCTTGTTACAAAGAGCTTGGCACTTAACTAATGATCTGTTTGGTTTGTGTGAACACAGCCCTCTAGAAGGGCCATATTTACATTTGTTTAGAGGGATGAATTTCACAAACACTGTAACTAAAGGAACAAAAATCATCAAAACTTCAAAGGGCTGACAGTTTCAGAGTTGCTCCAAATTTTGGCAGTCTAAAGCAAGCCTGGATAGGCTGGACCAATGGGCTGTGACCAGTTGTAGGAGGTTCAACAAGGCCAAGTGCTGGGTCCTGTGCTTGGGCCACAACAACCCCATGCAACGCTACAGGCTTGGGGATGAGTGGCTGGAAAGCTGCTTGGCAGAGAGGGATCTGGGGGTGTTGGTTGACAGCTGACTGAATATGAGCCAGCAGTGTGCCCAGGCGGCCAGGAAGGCCAACGGCATCTTGGCTTGTATCAGAAATAGTGTGACCAGCAGCACTAAGGAAGTCATCCTTTCCCTGTACTCGGCACTGGTGAGGCCGCACCTCGAGTACTGTGTTCAGTTTTGGGCCCCTCAGTACAGGAAGGACATTGAGTTGCTGGAGCGTGTCTGGAGAAGGGCAACGAAGCTGGTGAAGGGTCTGGAGAACAAGTTTTATGAGGAGCGGCTGAGGGAACTGGGGTTGTTTAGTCTGGAGAAGAGGAGGCTGAGGGGAGACCTGATCGCCCTCTACAACTACCTGAAAGGAGGTTGTAGCGAGGTGGGTGTCAGTCTCTTCTCCCAAGTAGCAAGTGATAGGACAAGAGGAAACGGCCTCAAGTTGCGCCAGGGGAGGTTTAAATTAGATATTAGGAAAAACTTCTTCACAGAAAGGGCTGCCCAGGGAAGTGGTCGAGTCACCATCCCTGGAGGTATTTAAAAGACAGGTTGACGAGGCGCTTAGGGACATGGTTTAGTAGTGGACAGGTACGGTTGGACTCGATGATCTTAAAGGTCTTTTCCAACCAAGTGATTCTATGATTCTAATTTACAACAGCTGGCACTGAGCTTTATCCAGTTGAGTGCTGAACACTGCCAAGGAGGGAGACTCCACTACCTCCCTTGTCAACCTGCTGCAGTGTTTGACTACCCCCAACATATTATTGTTTTTAATATCTAGTTGCAATTTCCCATGCTGCAAGAGGTCTGTTGTCTCTTGTCATACCATTGTGCAACTCCAAGTCCGGTTCTGCCTTTTTTCTAACATCCCATTAGGCACCTGAAGACAGTAAAAATACTCCCCTTCTCTTCTAAAGAGTGAACAAACCCAGCTCTCTTAAGCCTCTCCTCAGCTGTCTCGCACTCTGGCCCTCCAATCATTTTCCAGGCCCTCCACCAGATGCTCCAGAGTATCAACATCTTTCTCATACTGGCGAGCCCAAAACTAGGCACAGTACTTCTGATGTGGTCTCACAAGTGCTCGATAAAGACAACTAATCACTTTCCTCAAACTGCTGACTACATCCTTGATAGTACAGCCCAGTATCCAGTTGACTGCCTTCATCACACAGGCACACTGCTAACTCATGTTAAAGTTGCTGTGCCATCAGCTGCTTCTGAGAATTGACATCCAAAAGCTTTACCGGCATATCCAGACCTGATCAAATTCCATGTTCAAAAGTCACTAGATGAACATGCAGTAAAATTAAAACATAAGTTAACACCAAAGAGTCTACTTTTTTACAAAAGACCATCCCTTCCTCTTTAGTCTTCAGCTACAGTAGAAAGTCCTTAAATATTGATGTTATACCCCCCCCGCCCCCGAGCTAAACTCTGGCCTTTACACTTCAACTTATTTGGTTACACATCTCTGCTAGCAGCCAGCTCTGTCGAATTTCATGGAAGATCCACTTACCTTCATTGCTAGGTACAGCCTCTATGACCTCCTGAATTAATTTCTTTTCATTCAGCTTGAAGGCCATGATGATAGCCATAGTGTATTCCTTCTGATGCAGTGTTTTGCGTATATTGCTGGGTGTGACATCAATATCCAGCTCAAAAGGATCAAAAATTAGCCCAGAGTCCAGTGAATAGATAAGAAGACCCTCTGTGGTGGTGGCTGCCCAGCTCCGTCCTAGAAGAGAAGTAACGATATTTGAGAACAAAGCTGTGTTTTCTAGGATGGAAACAGAAGAGTAACGATAAACAGATGACTCTTCATTGCTTACAAGTGGGTAAGACTGAAAACCATGCATCATTGATGGACCTGTCAGCAATGACAATGCTTGTAAAAAATACCAGCTGACAGTGATGTACACTTAAGTTTCCTAATTATCAACTGCACGGGAAACTGTTTAACACCTGGACAGATGACCCCCAAGGCATTTGTGCTTCATTATTACTCCTCTAATGCTCTACACTCTTTTGCTTGTTTCATATGGAATAAAAAAAATCCTACATTAATTGTCAATACTCACCTGTAGGAGAGAATCGCAGGCAAGTCACTCTTATTTCTGGTTTAAAGTGTCGGTAACTCATGTCACCTAAAAAAGAAGTTCAGAAGTGATTTACCAAAAGTCTAGCTATCAACTCCTAACTATGCTGTTATCATTATGCTGGAAAAATAACGCAGAACATGCCAAAACCTGGCAGCATTAAAGACAGGGTAAGTAAGGGACAGTCCAAGAGATCTTACAGCTAAAATAAGTGGTGGGACTAAATTCTGCTCTTTGAAAATTAAATCGGAACTGCTGGGTTCCATACCCAGGAGACCACAGTACCTCCTGTTTCCTGTTATTTCTACTACGCAAAAGGACCCACCCATATAACAGCTGGACACTTGTGTAACAGATCCCTGTGGCTACAGAACATTCAGGTAATCCTAACTTTAAAACTGAGCTGAACAATTCAAACCCTTCTTATCTGGTATTGACTCTACGTCAAAGGTTTTGATCCGCATAAAACTAGTAACAAGGAAGCAAAGCCAAAAGCCTTACCTCTTTTTACTCCAGGAAGAGGAATGGCAACACCATCTTCACCTCCAGCCCCTTCATCAATCAGAGCCATGCTGCCAAATTCCGTCATTTTTCTCCGATCCAAGTACTCCTAGAAAAACATATAAGTTCTATTCACTGCACCGAATTGCCTCTCAAACATCTGCATTAATTGAAAATTCTCCATAACATTCAGGAGTTACCTAGTGATTATTTCTTTGCACTTTCTTCCAAAAGTTTCTCCAAAATCATGGAGAAAACCGACAAATTCACAACAGCGGGCAACCGTGTCCGACCGCAGATGAGAATTGGGCTGCTTCGGTCTTAAGGCCTCAGAACAGCAAAAATCAATTTAGACTGCAGTTTCACATTATTATACTGCTGAGATGCACTATTTCCTCAGATGCAGTCCTAGTCTTCCTCCCCTTCAGATTCTGCAACTGTACTGTGTTAATGTAAGGGCTGTGTAGCCCGACAGCTATGCAAATGATGTTTCAGGGGCCTTCCTGCCCCCCATTTTTAAACACCCATCCCATCCAGGATTCTTTTCCAGCTGGCTCACTTCTGGTATCCTTTTTAAGCCACATGTTGAGCTATGCTAGCACAACAGAGGGCAGCAGAGAAACAAAGGCTGCTTCACAAACCACTGCTGTCAAAGAAATGTATGTGGAACCATAGTCAAATACAGCCCAACATGAACACTGGAACAATCACCATTCTTCCAGGCAAGGGGATGTAAAGAAGGGTTACTGGAATTTTTTTCTTTCTGATGCTTTTCATCATTCACTTTACATTTAGAGGAATTTAATTTTGCATTTGGCAATATACAGAAACAGAGTTTGTAAAGGTCAGTGATGTTCTTCTGTGTCCACAAGAATATCCTTCATTTCTTTGCTAACACAAGCAACTGACACCCAGGGAAAGTTAGCGTAGTACAAAATATTGATCATTTAAATTTTCATATCTTCTCTTCAGTTTTAAGTTAAGTGCCAACTGACTTAACTATGCTTAAGAGTTCTGCTCATTCAGTACAAACACATTGCAATCTGGCAAGACTTTAGGTAGCTGAATGTCAGGAATTAATTTTGTTTTCTGAGAAGTATTTCCTTACCACTCTCCTGCACAAAACCAAGAAAATTAACCCATGCTTAACAAAACATTCATGAATCCCACTTAAATGAGATGTTACACCAAAACTGAAGTCTTGGGGGTAGGGAGGGGAAATGAAAAAACCTGACTCCTGTGGTCACATACCTCCATTGCATCTAAAGAAAAGTTGCATGAGATTTCAAATTTTTTCATAAGGATCTGTTCCTTGACATTATATATACAGACAAATTTTGACAATCCACCTGCCAAAATAGACTGACCATCTGCCGAGTAACACAGAGTAGTAAAAGATCTAGTAGAGAAAAAGAGAAAGTAGTTAATTTCACTGCCACATCCGAGCTAAAAGACATGAGAGTACAGCATGAAGACACAGACCATTCCATGGAAAAAGTGGAGATCTTCATTCACACAGTATGTACTTAACACATAAAACCATTTACCATGAACAAGTACTTCGTGCTTTAGTATGAATCACAGACAATTTAGAACTTCAACAGCTTTTTGAAGTACTTCCATACTTCTGATTCTGAATCGCAGCTCAATGAATGAGCTCTCAACGCCACCCTACACAACACTAAGGATGGTCAGAAGAGCTAGAGATAAACCAATGTTTGGCATGTTTTAAAGAGATGGTTGAGAGCTCATCACCAAAAAAAAACCCCCATTTTTTTCAAAAAGTCATTGATTCCTTTTTTTCATTTTGTTTTGAGGGGGAACAATATGAAAAAAAAAAAAAAGAGGGCCTCAAGGGAAAAAGAAAAGCGAAACACGACTTCCATATTATACTTTTTGACAGCACACAAATTCAACTTGCCTTTAAACATTACTTCACATGCATAGTAACGTGTAATAAAACCCACAGCGTATTTACATTTTTTTTTTTAAATTTAACAGTTTCTACACACTAGTAGTTATATACTAGTACCTACATAACAAGATAGCCGCTTAAAAACCTATCACATTTGGCCAATGAACAACTTGTCACAAAAAACTTAATATTATGCTGGCAACCCATGTTTGTAACTGATGAAACATGCTCAGAATGATGCTGATCAGTGGGTTAACGTAGCAAAAGACAAGAAGGATCCATCCAGATGTCGTCAGGCAGTCTTTTAAAATCCAACATCGGAACCAAAATATTTGAACAGCAGATGCACTCTGAAATCTTCACGTAAAAACCAAATGGAAAGAAGCAATTCAAAAGCAAAAGCCAGTGTGGCACCCTCTTTTCACTGCAGTCTCATTTACTTACTTTCCCTTGGCTGCTTGTTTGGCAGTAATTTTATCTAGCTCCTTCCTTCCCATCTGAAGATCATGCCTTCCCTCAATTGAGCCAGTTTGCACTGCATTTTCATGATCCCAAAATGTTATCTGTCCATTCAAAGCAGCAACTGCAAGCTCCTTGCCATCAGGGCGGAAAGCAACAACAAGAACTGCAAAGAATTTAATTAACAT
>VYZW01044393.1:11214-32367 GCA_013401315.1 Balaeniceps rex | reverse complement strand
TGGTTAATGATTATAGTAAAAAAAAAAAATTTTGTGCAGGTTAGCCTCATAGGGCATCTTATTTATTTCTTATTTACTTTTAATACCTAAAGGGATGCTGAAGATGAGCAAAATTCTCCCCTGCTGCTCTGAGCTGGAGGATAGAAGTAGCAATTATTTTTTTTCAGATTATCTTTTCTTCAACATGTGAAAATTTGATTCTGCATTTAAAAGTACAGCGTTACAAGTGTGAAGAAGTCTCTGCCTCTGCAGTGTAACTACTACACAAGATCTCATTGCTGCTCAGTGAAGTCATGTACAATCCATACCTGTGCCAAGACTAACCTATGTCCTCAACAGAGCTAGTTAAGTATTTTATGTCTGAACTTTGACAGAAAATTGAAATTTCAATAAAATACAAGTTTTCATTGCTCTATGTCAATTTGGTTTTTGTAAGTTTTCAGTGTTTTGTTGGAATAGCCTGAAAATTTTCAAGGAAAAAATATTTAATTATTCTGTAATTTCTGGCAACAGTGGCTGATAGCTCTAGATTATTTTACACACACATATACAGTTAGTCAAAGTAAAAATTTTCCAGAAAAAAATTTAAAAAAATTGACCCACATATAAATGCTACTTCTAGGGAAGTAAAATAAGAACTAAACCATGTTTCTAGTTCTCACAACTTAGAGAAGGATCTTCAAACATGAGTGATGGATAGCTGAATCTTCAGACAAATGGAAACAAAGCCTTATCTAAAAAGCCTTTAAGTTTAAAAAGCATTATCTACTTCAGTTCTCTTTATTTTAAAAACTATTGCCAAAATTATCTACCCAGTAATGGGAGATTACAAAACGAGTCTTACAGCGTCTTGGTAACAAAGATAACTATATTTCAACTACCATATCAGAAATACTGTGGCCAGCAGGACTAGGGCAGTCGTTGTCCCTCTGTACTCAGCACTGGTGAGGCCGCACCTCGAGTGCTGTGTTCAGTTTTGGGCCCCTCACTACAAGAAGGACATTGAGGTGCTGGAGCGTGTCCAGAGAAGGGTAACGAAACTGGTGAAGGGTCTGGAGCACAAGTCTTATGAGGAGTGGCTGAGGGATCTGCGGTTGTTTAGTCCGGAGAAGAGGAGGCTGAGGGGAGACCTTATCGCCCTCTACAACTACCTGAAAGGAGGTTGTAGCGAGGTGGGTCTTGGTCTCTTCTGCCAAGTAACAAGAGATAGGATGAGAGGAAACAGCCTCAAGTTGTGCCAGGGGAGATTTAGATTAGATATGAGGAAAAACTTCTTCACGGAGAGGGTTGTCAAATATTGGAACAGGCTGCCCAGGGAAGTGGTGGAGTCCCCATCCCTGGAGGTATTTAAAAGACATGTAGACATGGCACTTATGGACATGGTTTAGTGGTGGACTTGGCAGTGTTAGGTTTACGGTTGGACTTGATGATCTTAAGGGTTTTTTCCAACCTATGGTTCTATACGTAATGACGTCATGGATATATATGGGATTGTTTGTACAAATAACAGTTCCAAGAAAGAGTCTACAGTCTCTTTCTCCATGCACAAAGTGCAGATAATAAGCCTTAACTTCGTGCCTGGGATGCTGGAAAAGTTAATTTGCTAATGCTTGTAAAGTGCTTTAAAATCTTCAGCTATAAGAAGAGTAAAATGTAACAATTACTTTTTAATGAACTAGAAATAATGAGCACTCAGTCTCAGTGCTTTTTTCCTCCAAGAATGTTTTCTCTTAAATTATGTATTTAATTCCCACTATATATCTACCTAGATTTTTTTTTTCCTAACATGCGCATCACCATTTTATCTTGGCACTGATACAGAAACACAGAGTTTGCTTGTTTCTTTCCCCGACAACTTCTTAAGCTCATTACTATCAATTTAGGAAGTACTGAAGATAAATTAAGAAGTGGAGTTTGCAAGCAGTAAGGTGCCTCCAAGGAGTTCGTGCCATGGGAAAAATCTATCTGCAAAGCAGCAGGTAGGAGCAGAGATGTTTCATGAGCTCCTTTTGCAGGAACTCCTGCGTTCCCCCAGAAGTCTTCTGTGAGACCACAGATGTCAAAAGGCAGAATTTATCCATTGCAAACAGAAACAGTGCCATGAGCTTGTCCATTTGAGGTGTACCCCATCTGAACACTGATTTCACAGATCATCACTCCTCATACAGATTCAGCATGACTAGAGACTTGTGAATTTTATTGTTTGAATATTTTAGGTGGGCTTAAGCAACACTTAGGGCACAATTCCTGCAACAGTCATAAATGCAGAGCATGAAATTATTTCCTTGGATGAATTTTCAGAGCACTATCGATGCCATGTGTATGCTAAAGTCTATTCTTAATTCCTAAGGACCCCTTAATTCTCTTGCTTCATGACAACTTTCCTAAGGAGAGAGGCAGTGCCAGGTTTTGCAGTAATATAGTGGGGAAATACAGAATAAACCTGACCAACATCTCAGAAGACAGCATAGTGCTTTACATCATCAACATCTTAGAAATGGCTTAAAATCTAATTTTTGTGCGTGCTGTGTATATCTGTGGTGCTATAACAAGAAATGATAGTTGTAATAAGAGTAATTAAGAATTGTAAATAATTGATATAATTGCAAGGACTCCCTTTCATTAATTTTTCTGGTAATAACAGGTGCTACTCACTTGAGAAACTCAGCTACCCAGGCCAATTATGTCTGTGTAAGACCAGAATCATGATGGGCATTATTCTGATTAAAATACTGTTCTCATCCTCAAATATCCTACACCTGTACCATCAAGTAAGCAAATGACCACTGTACAGGATGACCTTGAAGAGATACATATATGCTAGGCAAAAAATATGATATATTTGTTGCAATCATGGGTATCAAAATATAGATCTACTAGTCTAAAAGGGTTGCTTTAGATATTTTAATAATTTAAAAACTTCAGTCCAACTTTACTGAGAGCTCTGCAGTTTGCCTCATCTGTGTTAGGAAAAGGTTTGTTTTCATCTGTCCAAACACAGCATGAGGAGGAGAGGGTGTTAAATAGACAGCAAAAAAGGCTATGTCTGTAGGGTTGCGTTCAACAGCATTATGCTATGTTCTCAAGCACTGGATCTCTATGTCTGTATTGGGGGGAGCAACCGCAATGCCTGTCACCTGAGTTTGAGTAGCCATAGTGCCTGTTGTGGGGGCTGGAGTAGTCACAATGCCTGTTGCCGAAGTTTGAGTAGCTACAGTGCCTGTCATGGGAGTAACTGCAATGCCTATCACTGAGGTTTGAGTAGCTGCAGTAACTGTCACGGGGGTTGGAGTAACTGCTGTATTCTTAAGTAGTTGTTTAACCCTAAGCAAGACCTGACACACATTCAGGAGACATAGCAATAGGAACATGCTAGTTTGAACATCCCAAGGATATTCAAACTCCTCAAGAGCTATTGCAATTAGGCTGGAGAAGAAGGGGAAGATGGAGGAAGGTGTCTCCCCCGTAGAATGGCTCTCCGAGGAGAAAAAGTAAAAAGTGTAATTATTAATAATTCCTGACAGATTGCTCCTGAAGTACAGAGGTGACGGCAATGCTGACTACAAATAAAAGACTGGTCTCACGACCAATAATTTCATCATACCATAAGACAGTGGTACACAGTACAGCAAAGCGATAACCTTCATCCATCTCCCAGAGTTAATAAACAGCACATAAGTACTGAGAAACAGTATATACGGTAAGTAAGGTGCTACATAACACAACTCTGAGAACAATTCCAAAAACTCTGAGAGCAAGAAAATCAACATTGTGACCAGCGATTACTAAACTAACATAATGAATGCTTATAACAAATTTATTTTAACACACTCTGGTCAAATCTTTCGTTATCTCAACCCTTCATGCCCCACGTTGGGCGCCAAAAAGGACTGTCATGGTTTAACCCCAGCTGGCAACCAAGCACCACACAGCCACTCGCTCACCCTCCCCGCCCCCGGTGGGATGGGGGAGAGAATCAGGAAAAAAAAAGTAAAACCCGTGGGTTGAGATAAAGGCAGTTTAATAGGACAGCAAAGGAAGAGAAAATAATAATATAATAATGATAACAGGATATATAAAATAAGTGATGCACAATGTAATTGCTCACCACCCATCGACCGATGCCCAGCCACTCCCCGAGCAGCGATCGCTGCCCCCAGGCCAACTCCCCCCAGTTTATATACTGAGCATGACGTCATATGGTATGGAATAGCCCTTTGGCCAGTTTGGGTCAGCTGTCCTGGCTGTGCCCCCTCCCAGCTTCTTGTGCACCTGGCAGAGCATGGGAAGCTGAAAAAGTCCTTGACCGGTATAAATGCTACTTAGCAACAACTAAACATCAGTGTGTTATCAGCATTATTCTCAAACTAAATCCAAAACACAGCACTGTGCCAGCTACTAGGAAGAAAATTAACTCTATCCCAGCCGAAACCAGGACAATGATATTGTCAAAACAGTTCCTGGAATATTTTTGGATTAGAACAGGTAGAACTTGCCCAAACATGATTTGAGATATATCATCAGGCAGATATTATAGGTGGTTTAGATGTGGCCACCCTGTTTTGGCAGATGAAAGAGTTTAATAACGTGGATATGATCTATTCTAGGCCAGTTAGCCTAAGCACCTGGGAACTGTCATGGGAGCTTGTACCTTAGTGTCACAGATGCAGTCAACTGCTTGACAGATCTTCTTCTATCCAAGAGTAAGGAAGTTCAAAAAAATTAATTCTACTGTAATTTTAATTTTCTGGCATCTTGTGAACAGTTCCTCCTACCATAATTACACCCTATGTTTCTCTCTGTGTTATCATAAAGGTGAAGAAAATGAGTCAGGAACTGTAGCTCTGTGCAGTATTTGTTTTTGCCCTTTGGATGTGTAAAAACATCCAAATGAAGACAGCAGTGCTTGTGGGCCTGGCATAACCTCTTCTGCAGTGAAATCAGGTGTTCTGATTCAACACTATCCTAACCCTTCCAACAGCAGAAAGAGCAGCAACGTTATCCACTCTGGGCTAGTAACTGAGCAGCAGAAGGCAGCAGAGCTTTGAGGGACCTCAACTGAAGACAGGCAGCACGTGCAGTGATTTTAACAGTTAGCAGACACCAAAGAAAGGGTTTATTCCTCCTTGCAGAGACTTCTCCATACAAGATCTTCTCTGTCCACCCCAAAAAAGGATTCCTGTAACTGGAATCTCTAATAATTCCACAGTACTTTTTCTATCATTTCTAGGTATGAACACAGCCTATGAAATTTAGGATTTTGGTTGAACCTGAATGCTATAGAAATGAAGCCAAGTTCATTGAAAGTTTAAGCTTAGGCCTATTTTCAGTTTACATGCATTTATTCTAGTAATTTAAATGGGCTTAATCTGAGATTGTTGTCTGGTACTCAAGCCAAAGTCACCTGGGCACAGACAATTACATTTTATTACCCTTCAAAATGGTTTGGTAGTAGTCATACTGTCTGTTAGGAGTGCTGCCTGGCCCCATGCTCTTTTGTCTACTCTCTCTTGTCTTCATAAGAATTTAGAATCATAGAATCATAGAACTTCTTGGGGGAGTGTTATCTGGCCAGCCCCAAGAGTCTGTCAATGATTGTTCTAATAATTTAATCATATGGAAGTTGAATTGTAGTGCCTGGAAACATTCCCCAATACAATATAATGCACAGTTTAGATGTGATTTCAGAAATCAGGTCTTCTCAGGGCTGGACTTGAAGGTATGGAGATATGGGAATGCAAAGTGGACTGTAGCATTTTCCATGGAAGAGTTTAACATTTTTCTCTGTGCTGGTTTTGACTGGGATAGAGTTAATTTTTCCATAGTAGCTTGTATGGGGCTATGTTTTGGATTTGTGCTGAAAACAGTGTTGATAATACAGGCATGTTTTTGTTATTGCTGAGCAGCACTTACACGGAGTCAAGGCCTCTTCTGCTTCTCACACCACCCCAGCAGTGAGTAGGCTGGGGGTGCTCAAGAAGTTCGGAGGGGACACAGTCGGGACAGCTGACCCCAACTGACCCAAGGGATATTCCATATCATATGACATCATGCTCAGCAATAAAAAGCCGGGGGAAGAAGAAGGAAGGGGGAGTCGTTCAGAGTGATGGCATTTTGTCTTCCCAAGTAGCTATTACATGTGATGGAGCCCTGCTTTCCTGGAGATGGCTAAACACCTGCCTGCCCATGGGAAGTAGGGAATGAATTCCTTGGTTTTACTTTGCTTGCATGCGTGGCTTTTTGCTTTACCTATTAAACTGTCTTTGTCTCAATCCATGAGTTTTTTCACCTTTGCCCTTCCTATTTTCTCCCCCATCCCATCAGGGGGAGTGACTGAGAGGCTGTGTGGTGTTGGTTGCCAGCTGGGGTTAAACCACGCCATTTTCCAAGTGGCCACTTAAAATCAGAGACCTGTTTTGACTGTAAGCAATTATTCTCATTTGTATCAGAAATCGTATGGCCAGCAGGACCAGGGAAGTCATCCTTCCCCTGTACTCGGCACTGGTGAGGCCGTACCTCAAGTACTGTGTTCAGTTTTGGGCCCCTCAGTACAAGAAGGACATTGAGTTGCTGGAGCGCATCCAAAGAAGAGCAGCAAAGCTCGTGAAGGGTCTAGAAGCACAAGTCTTATGAGGAGCAGCTGGGGGAGCTGGGCTTGTTTAGCCTGGAGAAGAGGAGGCTGAGGGGAGACCTTATAGCCCTCTACAACTACCTGAAAGGAGGTTGTAGTGAGGTGGGTGTTGGTCTCTTCTCCCAAGTAGCAAGTGATAGGATGAGAGGAAATGGCCTCAAGTTGCGCCAGGGGAGGTTTAGATTGGATATTAGGAAAAACTTCTTTGCTGAAAGGGTTATCAAGCACTGGAACAGGCTGCCCAGGGAAGTGGTTGAGTCCCCATCCCTGGAGGTATTAAAAGACATGTAGACATGGCACTTAGGGACATGGTTTAGTGGTAGACTTGGCAGTGTTAGGTTTACAGTTGGACTTGATCTTAAAGGTCTTTTCCAACCTAAATGATTCTATGATTCTATGATTCTGTAATTCTATGAAACAAACCTCTTCCACCTGTTTTCTGTTCTCCCTCTTCCTTTTGCATGTCTTTTTTTTCATGCATGTGTATGCACACATGCATGCATTCTCTGTTGAGATGATTTTAGTGGGCTTACCTATATCTCACAGACTACACTTCTGTTATTACTGTAGCTGAACTTTGCACACTTAGCATGAGATTGGCAGCTGCCAGATAGGGCTTGTGGTGTGCTACACAAGAACTGGACCCAGATGTTTTTAGTTGGATAGGTAGCTAAGTGCCATCACCTGTGAAGGAGGCACACACCAGGTAGCACAGAACACCATAGCTTACGCTGGTCTGATCCAGCCATAGAACAGGTTCAACATGGCCTTTACGAACAGGTGGTATATTTTACTTTGTCTCCATTACTTTTAAAGTGTGCCTAAATCAGACTGAAACCTCAGCATGATTTACTTCCACTCTGTGAACTCAAATGCTTGCTCAAGGCAACTTCTAAGGAAGGCTAGAAGAAAACTTGGGACTCTTGCACTTAAGTGTTCACAGAGAAACCATGCTGCTTGAGGTACCGTTGTCTCTGCGTAGGCCACGTGTTGGAGGCAATGTCATGCAAGCAGGAAGCCTGTCTGAGGGAAGTCATGCAGTCTTAATACAAAGAAAGGAGATTTGTAGTCGATCTGATATAGCAAGTCCCAGCTGATCTGCAGTCACCCCACAGATAATAGGAGGGCAGGAATTGTGTGAGATCTATGCCTGAAGCTGCTTCCTCATCTGCCTCCTAAAACCAGTCCAGACAACGCAATCATACCCAGCTTGGGTGAGAGAGACAGAAAATAACATTTTTCCTTCCCTTTGGGGGGGGATTTGGGAGACTCATTACTTAAAGGAGGGAAAGAGAACACAGAAGCTGCCAAAGGGATCTAGTGATAAATGTCTTGATGGGATGAAGGAGTTGCTAAGATAGTGTGTGTTAGATGTATCTGAGTTTTGTACAGCAAAACCAGCAGGGTTTAAAAGGCAATGTTTGGTGTAATTTCCTTTCTACAGCATTTCTTCTTTGACTTTCTTTTTTTTCTTCACCTTGTTGCATTTTTTTTCATGCTTCCTAATCTACCTGATTTGAAACATTGGCAAGAAATTCCAAGTGTATTAAATGAGATATATTTCCATAATAAATGGGATTCTTCTTTTTCCTTGGCAATAGATATAAACATTATGAGACTTTTCCTCTCTGGATTTGCCAATGGTTTTTGGAAAAAGAGAGAGAAAACCAGCAAGTGCACTCATAGCCTTAGATTTAACCCCAGGCAGAGCTCTGCTATCTCTGGGCATATTAAATAGGATTGTCTGTTTTAAAAAGGGCATGAGATGAATTTTTTTATACTTCCTTGAGAAAGCTCCATAGATGTTGGCACTGTAACCATGCAGCTCCTACAATGGTGATTTCTGCATTAATTGCAATATACAGGTAAAGCAGCCTCACAGAGCCACAACTGAAACCACTGAAGAATCAGTATGTACCATCTGTTATCATGCACATACTATAAATATCTATAGCTTTCTCTTAAATGCTTAGAACAGATGTAAATAATAATTAAGAGAGTTGCTCCACAAGCATCTTCAACACTCTGTGATATGAACCTGTGCTTTCATGGTAAGACATCTCTTCCAGGAGCAGCCCAATCATTTGAACCACAGGAGAGCAGGAGGGAGGTGATGTTGAGTGGATTCTGACTTGCTGTGTGGGGGAATTCAGAGTCTCCTTGCAAAAGAACAATTATTTTAAGGAACCATTCCATGTGCTAATTCAATTTCCTTCTAAAGTTTGTTGGAAGGCTGCCTCAGTGTTTAAAGTGACACATATATGCTTCAGAGAATGGAGTTTTCCTCCACCACAAACTTCTGTGTCCTTGGGCAAGTCATTCAGGAGAAAATTTGCCAACGCGTCTTCACTCCTGGTTGCAGTGGGAATTGGGGCAGGAACAAAAGAGGGGTTCAGGTGCCTAAGCTTATCTTAGATGCCTTTATTCCACCAAACTTCAAAGTTCCTAAGCCCAAAAATGTCTCCTGGCAGATTCATTCTGCAGAGATGAGCGTTTGAGTACTAAGTTTCCTAGATACTTCTTCTCTGAATGCCCAGATGTACAATAGAGGATCCATTTGCTTATCCCATGCCTATCTGCTGTCTAAGACTAGAGACTGGACAGCCCTCCACCCATCAAGTCAGTAGCTCAGTGCAGGAAAAATCCCAATCAGGCTGAGTTCTCCCCAGAGTGTGGTGATGTCCACCATATTTTGTTTTGTTTAAGTGTGGGTGAAGAAGCTGGGCCTTTTGTTTGGGAAGAGGACATTAACACAAGATGTGAGAGAACCAGAAGCCTTTAATTTCCTTTACCAAGGTTAGTCAAATGTCTTAAAGTTTGGATTATCTGCTCCAAAAACCAGGTGCTAGGTATTCTAAGGGATAAGAGGGACAAATTCTTCATCCTTCCAGCTGAACATGTATAGCAAATAATGGAAGTTTCACTGGAAGACAGAGGGCTTTCCAGCTTTATGGCAAGTTTATCTTTTGAAATTGATGAATTAAGGACTTTTTGGAATTTAAATACATTTTATGGATGATTGAGCCATTTCTGCCCATCTGGTCCAGCCTAGCTCAGGTGAAAGTCTTCATGCAAACAGTTCTTCTCCTGTTTTATTCCTTTTCCTTTTTCTCCATCTGCCCTGATGAACTTTTCCTTCTTTTTCCTGGGAAGGTAAATTTTTTTTTCTTTTTTCTAAAAAGGCTGGAAGCACTCCTACTTCAGATTGCCAAAAGGGAACTGGGAGGTGAGAAATGTCAACTTGTTCAATAACAGAATTAACTGTGTTTTTCAAAGTGAGTTTATGTATTCCAATCATACCAATCATGTGAATCATATCAATCAGGTGAACAAATCATATGGCACCATAGGATTTTTAGAGACAGAAGTGTATATATGTTTGTATTTATTTATTTAAAGAAAGGGTAGGACTGCCTTTTAAAAGAGAGATTTGGGCTATGATTTATAAATTTTGGAGCAAAGTGGTCTGGAGAAAAGCAGGATTTAAAGTGTACTTCTCTCTGTTTTCAGTGTTTCCTACTGGCAGCTCCAGTCTCAGAAGTCAACTCTGAGAATCTGTTTTGGGACACTTATCTTTTCCTATGCTTTGTATATGCTTTTAACACAAAGGTTTGATTTCACTCTGGAGCATCAGCAACCTAACGGCTCTATGTGTGTTCATGTTATGTTACGCAGGTCTCCTTCTCATTACGGTTTCTGTGTTGCCTTTATATGCTTGGAAGTGTAATCTTAAGTGCGAAAGAGGGATAAAAATGCTGTTCTACTTCAGATGGCTGCTGTGAGAATAAAGACATTAAAAATTTTTAAGTGATCAGACGCTGTGACAATAAGGCCCTGAGATATCTCTTGGTCAAGCTAACCCAAGTTCCGGTAAAAAAATCACTCACTATTCACTTTAATTACATTTCAGCAGGCCTGCACCAACTGGAAGCAGACGTTTCCCTTCAGGTTTTAATTAAATAAATAATAAATAAAAGAGCTTTATTTTAAGCATTGCTTTTCTGAGGTTGAAAAGACCTTTGAAAATCATGAGAAAACTGTTGAACCAAAAATGTTCAAATGTCCTAAAACACCTGCATGTCTTTTTAAGCCTATGGTAGCTCAAGCCATCCTGTGGATTAACAGCACAGACTTACAGGAATTGAGGGCATGGAAAAGAGCTTGGCCCACTAATTGCCAAAGGAACCTTTCTATCTGCAGCCTGTTCCATAAATCCACCAGAGTACTGAGGGATCGGCATTAACATTAGGATAAAAAAAGTAAGTAACACATCTCGGCAACAAAATCCACAAGACGGTGTATTAAACTGGGACATAGCTGGCTGCATAAAATGTGAAAAGTAAGAGAGGATAGAACACCACTTGCAAACTCTTGAGGATGGGAACATGTGAAACCAATCACAGAGGAAAGAGGAAAGGACAAAAAAGTTAGGCTGTTTATTTTATTTTTAGATGAAAAATTCTATTAAGATAAGACAATGTAACATGGGTGTGAACTTGGGATTTTTTTCATTGCATTTTTTAGGATGTTGCTTGTAGTAACATCACAGAAGGAATTTCAATTGATTTCCTAGGATTTTCTCAGACATACATACCCCAGTTTTAACACCTGGGCAAAATTGCATCACAGGAAGAAGGTTTTCTTCCACTTAAGTTTTTCATTTGTGCATTCTTAAAACAGGTTTAACAGGTAACAACAGGATGAGACATTTTGTAAAGTACATTTGTGGTTCTTATCCATTTAATCCACACAGGGAGAAAAAACTGTTTCTTATAAGGTGGTCTAAAGTTGGAACACTCAGGGAAAGATAAGAGTTTGATCCACGAGAGTTTGCTAATCCCTACCTGAAAAAAAAAATTCTTCACAGAAAAAAGAAACAAAGAAATAAAAATCTGTTTGTATGAGAGAGACAGGGAGAAGAACTCCAAACAGAAGTGTGACTTTGTTCTGTAAATGGTCACATCTCTTCTAGAGGGGAACGTTACATCCTAGGCCCTGTTCAAGGAGTCTTCCTTTCTTTTTTTTTTTTCAGTAGCCGATGAATTTAATATAAAGAAACTGTCCCTAGCAAAGGAGTAAGAAGTAGCATCACAACCTGCTGTCCTTAAAAGGGAGCTCAGTTTTTCAAAAGAATAAAGAGCATGCTTTCCATACAGGACTTAAGGTTGTCAGTCTCCAAGACCCACAAATACCAACCCTCACTCCTGAGTCAGTTACTTTCTCCAGAGTCCTCATTTCTCACTGACTCTTGACATCTCCCTGCTTAGCAGGAGTGTTTTTGGAGAACGTTGTCTTGTGCCACAGGAGGAAGTTTGGCTCCTATATTGAGAAGAGAAGGTCCTTAAAGCTTTGGGGAAAGCAAGTTCTCTTTACTGTTCTATATTTGGAAGGCTTTGCTATCTTCTTATTTTAGGGAGGATTTTTGCCAAGTGAAATGGATTTTTGCCTACATGAGAAATACACAGAATCCCAGAAACTTATGCAATCAAGTTTTGCTCCTTATTTCCACCATTACCTCCTGAACCCTGTCATGGACCACCACCTATGACTACTATGGAGCAATGACCATTCAGTGTTCTCTAATAATCTCCAGCTACCTCAAGCCCTGCTGCAGAGATGATGCTTCAATTATTGTTGTAGCTGATTAACTCTTGCTCCACTCTGAGCGCTATTTTTGCAAGGCCATGGTAATCTCTAAATCACAGCCCTCAATGTGCACTCAACAATGGAAGAGCATTACCTGCAGTTTCCCAAGCATTTCATTTCCTTGGAAGATTTATTTGTAAACAAACATGAGCTTTATTGTTGCCTGTTGCAGACACGCAGTGAATTAGTTTTTCCACGCTGAAATGCAGCAGCATAAAATTCTCACTTGAGGAAAGTACTAACTGGCATTATGGCATTACTTTGTTAATTATATTGGCATATACACTGCAGCTCTTTAAATTAATCCTGTACACCAGAAACACTACGTACCTAATGATTTCCTGGACTACTTGTATATTAATTCATGCTCAATCTAATTTAAATCGTTGTCAAAGTGACAAATGCAAGGAAGACACAGGCAGCATGACTCCCAAGTCATTGAGTCTTGGTCATAGAAGCTGTCATGCAGTGATCACTGGTAAAGATTAATTCGAATAGGTTGAGTTTGGCTTTAATATGTTTGACAGGTTTCTGACTCTTTCTTATCAGTCTGACCTGTCATTTTTTAACAGATTATATTTTCCACATGGTCCACATCTCTAGCCAATTCTCAGTCCTTTCATTGTTGGTTGTTGACTGTCAATGGCGTCTAATAAGATTATGAGTTTGGAAAACTACAATGATGAAGTTTATTTAGGTTATTGTTTATGACAAGGAAGGCCATCACTAATCCATGACACAAATGATATATTCTCCAGTCCTTAGCATTCTTTGACCCTGCAGCATTCTTACTGGAAAACTGCTCGATTGACACAGCCATCTTCCCAGATGTGCTGGTTTTGGTTGGCATAGACTTAATTTTCTTCACAGCAGCTAGTATGGGTCTATGTTTTGGATTTGTGCTGGAAACAGTGTTGATAATACAGGGATGTTTTCGTTATGGCTGAGCAGTGCTTACACAAAGTCAAGGCCTTTTCTGCTTCTCACCCCACACCACCAGCGAGTAGGCTGGGGGTGCACAAGAAGTTGGGAGGGGAGACAGCTGGGACAGCTGACCCCAACTGACCAAAGGAATATTCCATACCATATGACATCACGCTCAGCATACAAGGCTGGAGGAAGAAGAAGGAAGTGAAGGACATTCAGAGTGGTGTTGTTTTCTCTTCCCAACTAACCATTACGCGTGATGGAGCCCTGCTTTCCTGGAGATGGCTGAACACCTGCCTGTCGATGGGAAGTAGTGAATGAATTCCTTGTTTTGCTTTGCTAGTGTGCGCAGCTTTTGTTTTCCCTATTAAATTGTCTTTATCTCAACCCATGAGTTTTCTCATTTTCACCCATCTGATTCTTTCCCCCATCCTGCTGCAGGGGGAGTGAGTGAGCGGCTGTGTGGTGCTTAGTTGCCAGCTGGGGTTAAACCATGACAGTCCTTTTTGGCACCCAACATGGGGCTCGAAGGATTTGAGATAACAACACGTTTAATTGGAATGTGCTAGACCAAATTTATAGCTGTTATTGCTGTTTAGCTATTAATAGGCAGGCTCCTGTTCTTGACAAATTTATAGCTGTTATTGCTGTTTAGCTATTAATAGGCAGGCTCCTGTTCTTGACATGGGGCTTGCTTGTCTTACTGTGTATTAGAGTCTGGTGCTCGTTAGTGGCTGCTTTTTGCTTTCGCTGCTTGTCGTACTGCTGTACTGCTGATCATCTTACTCTGCTGTGCCTGGGAACACTTTGATAACAGCAATGGCCATGTGCCTGGACTGGCAGATGGCCAGGGCATCGCTGCTGTTTCTGTGCTGCTGTGCTGGACAGGCTGGAACTCCAGTGTGAAATCAANGTGTGAACTCAAGTCAAAGGGACTGTGACCTGTGGATGAGTCCATGCAGGAGCAGGACACCCCAAAGCATCTGTGGCCATGAATAAGTCCACACCAGAGAAGATACATCTCGAAGCATCTGTGGCTGTGGTTATGTCTGTGCCACAGCAGGTTTACCTCTGAAGGGACTGTGGCCCAAGGGTAAGTCCACGTTGGGGAAGGTACACGTCGAAGTATCTGTGGCTGTGGGTAAGTCCATGCTGCAGCAGGTACACCTTAAAGCATCAGTGGCTGTGCATGAATTCATGCTGGAGCATCTCAAAGTGTGTGGCCATGGATAAGCCCACAACAGAGCAGGTACACCCTTGGAAGGACAGCAGCGATGGGTAAGGCCATGTTGGAGCAGGTTTACTTCTGAAGGAACTGTTGCTGTGGGTAAGGCCACGCTGGAGCAGATATATCTCTGAAGGCATCGTGGCCCATGGAGAAGGCCACATTGGAACAGGTGCACCTCAAAGTTACTGTGGTTGTGGGTAAGTCTATAACGCAGCAGATATACCTCTGAAGACACTATGGCTCATAGATAAGGTTCCACTTGGACTAGGTACTGCCCTAAGGGACTGCAGTCTGTGGATAAATCCAAGCCAGAGCAGGGGCAAGGGGAGGAGTTCATTGCAATATTAAACCCTATAACCTGGCCTAAAGGGACCAGGGGTGGAGATTGTAATGGACATACCTTTAAATTGTTGTAACCCATGATTTGACTTTCATGTTGTAGGAATTACTGTAGCAGAAACCACCTGAACCAATGGAGGACAAGCACAAGCCTTACAAGAAGCAGTGCAAGCGCAGCAGTGACCCAACCTGAGCTATCTTTGGTGCCCAATCACTCCATGCAACACACCACCTCTCCTGTCCTGAGTGGCCCCATAACAGATGGAGCACAAAGTCATGGGCTAAATGAACTCAATGGACGTTTTGTGGACATCTTACAGACATTTCACAGTGGTGGTCCATAGACTAGGGGAACTGTATCTGTGCATTATATCAAAGAATGGGAAGGGTGGTAGTGGTTAATGAGGATGTATTTGGATAGTGTGGGACCTGAGAATAATGTAAATGAATTAAGGGGTGCAAAATGTGCTGATTTTGGCTGGGACTTAATTTTCTTCATAGTAGCTAGTATGGGGCTATGTTCTGGATTTGTGCTGAAAACACTGTTGATAACACAGGGATGTTTTCCTTATTGCTGAGCAGTGCTTACACAGGGTCAAGGCCTTTTCTGCTTCTCACCCCACCAGCGAGTAGGCTGGGGGTGCACAAGAAGTTGGCAGGGGACAGAGCTGGGACAGCTGACCCCGACTGGCCCTAGGGATATTCCACACCATATGATGTCATGCTCAGCAATAAAAAGCCGGGGGAAGAAGAAGGAAGGGAGGGACTTTCTGAGTGATGGCGTTTGTCTTCCCAAGTAACCGTTACGCATGATGGAGCCCTGCTTTCGTGGAGATGGCTGAACGCCTCCGTGCCGATGGCTGAACGCCTCCGTGCCGATGGGAAGGAGTGAACGAATTCCTCGTTTTGCTTTGCATGCGTGCATGACTTTTGCTTTCCTTATTAAACTGTCTTTATCTCGACCCACTGTTTTTCTCACTTTTGCCCTTCCAACTCTCTCCCCCATCCGACTGAGGGGGGAGTGAGCGAGCGGCTGTGTGGTGCTTAGTTGCCAGCTGGGGTTAAACCATGATGCCAGATTTCTTCCATACTGTTTAAAGCAACAGCCCTGTTATTGCATGTCAAATATGTTACAAAATCAATTTACGTCATTTTATCATCTCACTTCGAAGGCAGCTTTCCAAAAGTGCAATAAATGTAAAGGCATCTGCTATCGTAGTCACCACATAAGTTTTACTTGCACCTGAACTCAAAAAGGTGTGTGAAAGTACCTTGACAATACATGGAAAAGTCTCTGCCTCTCTTGAATTTTGATTTCAGCACTTGAGTTCCTGCCTTCCAGAGATATTGGACCAGTGCTTCCATCAGGAATCTTACATTTAGAAGGACTAAGTACTTAGTATTTAGTACTTAGTCTTTACAAGTACTAAGTGGACAGAAAAAGTTTCCAGATTTCTCTCTGGAGAAGCAGCATCTTGCCAAAGTAGTTGCCATCCAGCTGGAAGGACTTTTTCTCAGCTCTGCAAAGAGGAAATCAAGTGAGAGATATCTGAGCTCTGCTGGATAAACATGCATGTAGCTACTTGCAAACATGGGACACAAAAAGGAACATCTGCAGCGAGGAAGATAGAAAAGAGGAAAAGCAAAACATAGATGTGTGATCTCAATTCTTCACCTCTCTGCTGTTCATGTGTGTTACTTAGCGCTACCAGGAGAACTGTCATGGCACTGGCAATGTCTCTGTCAAAACTGGGCCATGGGCTGTTTTGACTTTTAAAATTTGGCCAGAGGAAGACATAATGACAATAACGCTAGAGTTAAAGTACATGATAATTATCAAAATGACCATTTACATGCAAATGTACAACTGGTTGTTTCAGACTAGATGCTAGGAATCCTTCATTGCAGGTAAGTGCCGCATCCACTAGGTTACTCAAACTTGCTCTTACCCATTATTTCTACCAAGCCCAATCAATCATTACTAAACAGCGAAAATTCTGCTGTTTACCATGCAGCGTGATAGGCAATGTGGTCTAGGACACCTTCACAGGAGGTGGAAGGAGAAGTTTTAAACCGTGCCTTGCAACTTCATTATCCCACTTACAATTACATGCAGAATGGAGTTTTTGGTCCATGACCTCAGCAGAGATACTATAGGGAAAATTCTCTAAGTATGTGTTATCACTTGTGAAATGAGCCTTCTTTCTATGTAGAGTGTAAGCATATAATTACTTTTAAAACATTAATTTTATGCCTACACCTCCTACTTCGTGTTATCACTTTTTTTTCTACCATCGTTATGTTTTTCTCCCACAACATTCTAGGAGCTTTAAACTATTTTTAAATTGCTGTCTATTTTATTTTAACTGTGATCTCCCATCCCTTTTATAGTTCCTTGCTATATTTCCCTCTGGTTTTCTGTTAGCTTCTAATTTCATTTTCCCTGGGTTCATTATTTTTATGCTAGAACTTTGACTATTGTTTTCCCGCATGTAGCTCTTTTGTTTCTTGTAGCTCTGAATTGTTATTTACACTTTGAAATGGAGGCTTGGATGCCTTTATCTAGCTGGTGGCTCCATCTCGTAGATATTGTGTTGTCATGTAGTGTAAAATAGTCCATCTCAGTGGTGAATTTTTTTAACTGTGAATCCCTCTGCGAAGATGCTAAGTGTGCACAAAGAGTAGGAGCTGAATTCCCATCAAAGTTGATAACAGAGCTTGCTACACTCTGTTACAAAACCTTTTTGCTTTAGCTGGAGCAGTGATAACAATCATTTCCAGCATAAGGATTTTCTCTGGGATTATGACTACATGGGTACTTCAACCCATTCTTGAACTTTAAAAAGTGCTTAACACTTGTGTCTCCAGATTCTTAAAACCTGAACCCAACATGTGAGATGTCACTCTCCAGGAATGTGGGGGCAGCAGTTAAGACCAGAGATGTGCCACTTGAAGTAGTGCTAAAACCAGCCAAGATTTAAGGTTTAAGGAGGAGTTTCTCCTTTTGTGGCTGTATTTATATGAAAAGCAATCAGGCAAGTAACCTTTGCTGTGTTGTAAGACTTTCTCAGCTGTTTTATTTTTTTGCTTCTTTGTGTTTTTTTTTTTTTTCCTAATGACCACTGAATCAAACTGCACGTATATAGCACTATGTCATGAAAGCTTAGTATGTGCTCTGCATCAGCGTTGCAAACTAAAATTTCTGCTGTATATCTTCTTTTGGGGAAATTTAGGGAAGCCATTGGGTCAATGGGCAACCTTATGTTTCCCTGACAATGAGTTGAACTCCGGCCCTCTACCTTCCCTTCTTGAACCAAAGCATGGACAGTGAAAACACTGCCCTTCTTCGTCTTCACCATAGCTATCCTTATAGCACAGGTAATGGCGAAACATGATTAAAATTGTATTTTCACAGCATTTCAACACATGTTTAGCAGCAAAACTGGGGTCTCTCTTTGTCTCCCCCACTCTGCCCACGCTTCTCTTTTCCTCCTTGAAAATGTGTGTCTTATTGGTGTAAAGTTCATCAACAACACCTTTAGAAGACTGTCATGTAGACTCCTCAGCAGCTCGATGCAGAGATAGGAGTGGGGAGGGAGGAGGAGAACAGAGGAGGAAGATACAGATTATTAATACCAGAAGTTCTTGTGCCATGAAAATAGTTTCATTATGCAAAATCTGAATACAAAGCTTGTGGTTTTGATCTTGGACATGGAGCACAAATCTCACAGATGTATAGACACAACCACAGTTCTTGCTTGCAGGGCCGGAAGGCAAAGCAAAATTCAGCAGTGCCAAGTAAAGTGAATTCAGATAAAAAAGAAAATTCTCTGGAACCAATCCCCATAACCTGTTTCCTACAACATTTCAACAAGTCCCTTTGGTTGGTACAACCTCTTCTTTACATTTAACTCTCCCTGCCTTTGTCTACAACATTTGTCTTGTCAGTTAAAGAACTTTTATCTGTAGTCAAAATTGTCTTGGCAGAAGTAAGATCTTTTATATTGAAGACTATTTAGTTCCTCTGAACTCAGGATATATTCAGGCTTTTGCTTTGAGGAAAGGAAGACAGGGATCAGAGTCAAGCTTTTCCTTTTCCTTTATGATCTGCACATGAAAAAAGAAAAAAAGAAAAAAAGAAAAAAACTCAGAAAGTAGAGGAAAAGTCCAATAAAAGGATCTTCACCAAAGTGGTAGTCCACACTGTCAGAAATTCATTGCAATCTTCACAGAATATTGCTCATATTTTACATGCAATCAGAGCTATTCTGGGGGGTAAATCTGGAGATTCATTCTTCATATGTTGTTTGAAGTGACAGGACAAGGGGCTATGGGCACAAACTGAAACACAGAAAATTTCATTTAAACAGTAAAAAAAAATATTGTGAAAGTGGTTGAACACTAGACGTGGATTCTCCATCTTGGCTTTTTTCATTGTTGACAAGATTCACTCTTTGATCTCAAAACAACAAAAATTTCTACAGCCACATGTAGAAGACACCACTTTGCAAGCTGGACAGGTCTGCAGTGCTAGGAGCCGCTTCTGCACGCTCTCATCCAAGGTCCACTTGAAATGACAGAGAGGTTTTGCATTGGCAGACTGCAACTTCACCTGGGTATCCCCCCCTCGTCTTTCGTGCAGTTAAATGCTTTGCCACAGAGCTGACAATAAATCAGTGGCAGAGACTGGATAGAATTAGAATTCTACATTTAATTCTCCACATAGTTCCTTAACACAGTACAAGAGATATTTAGCTGGAGAAAGCTGTCTTTAGTGAGAAGTGGGCTCCCTAATAAGTCCACAGCTAGAATAGATATTTTTTTTTTTGTAATTTATTTCTTATGGCTTCATTTGTATAGTGAAGTCCTGAAGCTAGCATAGATGAGGATGAAATTTAGTTATCAGTGATAAAAATCTAAAATAACTTTTTTTAAAGCCAGTTATCCATGTGTAATGAAGGATGAAGACCTCCTACCATAAGCAATTCCCCACCCCAATCATAGAAAAAGAACAGCCACCTTCATTTTACAATGTTTTCTTGAGCTTACAAGGTGTATCATTAAAACTCCATTTCATACAAAGCAGATGTTAGAATCACCTTTATGACTGCTTCTCATTTTCAGCATGTCTAGAGATCTGGTGTGGTTACTGCGAAAACAAAATAGTATTTGTATTCTTATTCACATCACAGGTTATCTTTCACTTTCTGCACCCTTTCGGAATTCATTAATATGACTCTCTGTGTCACAACTATAATGGAGTTCTGGCTTGTTTTATTCCACATTTTACAATGTGAACACATTTCTAAATATTCTCAGCTATGCATGAGTATACCCTATAGAAGAGAAAAATAAACATAATTTGATGCTAAACTGCTAACTTAACACCACTCTAGAGATTCTCTAACCAACATCTAGTCATTTGTATGCCTCCTGCCAATATTTATTTTTTTATGTAGAAAAGCCGCTTGCTAAATGTTCTTTGACAATTTTGAAAACCAATGTTGAAAGCAGCACACACTCTGGCTCTGAGTGCTGCTTTTAAAACTGTGTGTTTTCAGTGGGCTTATGTTGCAATGCACAGCTTTCAGGGGGTTCATCAGTATTCACACTTGACATTTTCTATCCTGAGTTAAGTCAGATATGGAGAGGTAGAGCTTGGTGTCTCAGAAAGTGCAGAAACTTGGGGCAGGGGGAAGAAAAGAACAAAAAGAAAATGTATTTAAAATAAAAGGGTGCAGATACATGTTTCTAAGTATATGTAATAGAATAGAATNGAAATTTTTGCTAATATCCAATCTAAACCTCCCCTGGTGCAACTCGAGGGCATTTCCTCTGATCCTATTGCTTGTTACTTGGGAGAAGAGACCAACACCCACCTCACTACAACCTCCTTTCAGGTAGTTGTAGAGAGCGATAAGGTCAATAAATCTACAGGATATTCAGTGCATAGGTCTTTCCTAGACTTGTATGACAGTAGCAAACCCTCCTGGACAAGAGAGCAGAAATACATGAGAAAAGTGACCAGCGCTGCCAAGATACATTGGACTTATGGGACAGTTGCTATTATCACAAACACAACAGCTTTACTGTGTATGTTCAGATGGGCTGCGTGATNCGTGATGCACATGCAGGTCGGATGTATTCTTACATATCTGGACTAAGAAAGTTGATAGATTTGGGAAACTGAAAAGAAGGAATACTCCCTACAAGTACTGTTCAATCTCTCTTCTCTGGACTTTTCTTCTTTTTTCCTGGCCTCTGTCTTCTCCTGAAGTCCCAGTCCCCCGTGAGCAGGACTTAGGATCCAAAGTAAAAGGGTGGAATGAAAATATCTACATTCACACATAGCTTTTTACAGCCAGTGATGCTTAGTTGGGAA
>VYZW01044392.1:133625-151757 GCA_013401315.1 Balaeniceps rex | reverse complement strand
TACATTACTGCCACGTAGAGTTCAGTGCCAGCTACTGTATGTTTTTATAATAATTTATACAGTCAATGGTAATCAAGAGATCCTCACACAGGACTGCTTTCACTGACCATGCGAATAAATGGATGCCATTTTTTCTTATTCTCTTATATGCACATTCCAACCAATAAAACAGGCTACTATTAGTCCTGTGCAGCTAAGGCTAAAATAAAACCTCCAATAGCAGGTATATATGATAACTGCCACATCTATTTGGAATATAGAGTACAAATGCATAGACACATACTCTGTGTAACCGCACCGAATTGCATACTACTGAAGAAGCATATGCTGAAGACTGTAATGGGAGAAGTAACTATGCTGCAAAGCACAGCATGTGGCTCCCTGGTCTTAATTTTAGTAGTATCTAATCTCTCTGTGGCAGTAATGCAGCAGCTCAGTTTCCACAGTCAGGTGTAACTTCTTGTTAAAGTCAGGCCTGATTATATGAGAGTAGAAAAAAACTAAAGGTATTTCTTTGAAATTCCTTCCCAAACTCATATGAAAGCATATGTGAAAATGTTTGCTTGGAATGAAGAAAAATGGCAGTTTATTTGAGGACAGAACTTAAATATTCTCTTGCTTCACCAGTACCATGTCATTGGTTGCATTTTCTGGAAAATTTCTGGAATATGCTGGTGTTGGTTTTCTGAGGTTTTTCTACCTATCTCGGATATGGAGGAAAAAAAGACGGTTTTACTTTTGAAGTGATAGTTGTAACAATTGAGTGGCTGCATAATTGTTTCTATAATTACATAAATTCATAAATATAACATATAAAACTCCTAAAACTGCATAGGTGTTTTAATAGCTTAGTCTTGTTGTTTTCATGCAATGATTGATAAAAATTTTATTTTAATCCAGGAAATAATTGGATGAAGCCCAGATATTGGTGACTGGCAACCAAACGTTACCTGAAAGTGTCTGTAGTCTGATACGTGTGCATCACACTTTACCAAGTGAAGTCTGAGACTCTATTTCCTGCAGTTTACAGGTAGTAATCCATAAGGGTGCTTGCAGGTTAGACTGTGAAGCATCTTAACTCCAGTTCATACGTTACATTTTTTACTACTCATAGTGTTAAAAGGGGTTATAGAATTGTAACTGTTTGTTTTATTGTCTATCTGGGCCCTCTCTGAAAATCAACATTTTGAACAATGGTAATGTGATCTCCCCATTTCCTGTTCAAAGTCTTTCACCATGCTCCCCAGCTGGAATTTCTGGCTCTTTCCTGTTTCAGAGTGTTCTGTGTACGGTGACTGGCAGTATTTGTAAGTTTGCTGTTCCCTACCCTAAAGATTTTGTTGATAAAATGTTAGCGCTTTTCTGTTGCTTAATTTTCTTCCTTCTCCTTTGGCAGCTTTCCTCAGCTCTTGGCAGTTCCAGTTCTTTGTCCAAGCTGTCCAGCAGGAGATATTCTCATTCTGGGTACATTTCTCAGAAAGGACAACTTTTGTTGCCTCTCACAGAAGCCTCATAGAAATCCACACAATGTTTTCTTTTCAACCAACAGCCTATGTAAATCTGTAGGATCCAAAGGAGTCTTCCTGCTATCAAACTGTAGCAGAGGTGAAAGTAATCTCTTTCACCTTACCCTCAACCTTCCATTAAGCACAATATTAAGCAGTTAATTATCAATTTATTGCAATTACACTGAGGTCTGAGATCCTGCACCCCCCACCCCCCCGCCCCAAAAGTGCTGTGCCCCAGTATTGAACTGCAGACATTAGGTGGCCTGTTGAATGGAAACCTCAATGCTTGTGGAATTATTACACATATAAAGTGGCTTTTGTACCTAACCAGTAATAGGATCAGTAGCTGCATCAATTTAAATGATAATTTATTAAGGATAGGATTAGTAGTAACAGCTCACTTGACTTTGGGAGTGGAGTTAGAACCTTGCTCAAAATCCCACCTAAATCTCCTGTGACTTCTTTTTAGCTTGTCCTTGTTTCATTGTGTTCAGCTGGTCATTCAGCAGAAGTTAAAATTACACACACTGAATTAGCACTGAATTAGAGGTTTTATTACTTTTTTTTTTAAAGTTAGTAGTGCTTGCTTGCAAGCACTCCCTTGCAACTTTCAAGCTGACTTACAAACAGAAATGCATCACAGTTACAGTAGCAGCTGCTATTTTCTATTGTTCTAAGCATGCATTCTCTGCCGCTCTATTCCTATCCCTCTCCATATCCAGTTTCCAAAGGAGAGCTGTTAAAGGGTTATCTTGAGGCGAGATCTCTTCTACTTCACTGGGCCCTTCGTGGCTAGAAATCCAAGCAGATTTTGAATGTAAACTTTCTTCAAAAACATCAGGAATTGTTTTGTGGAATATTCTGAAGCAAGTCCTCTTACCCACATAACTCAGCTTGGGTTTTGTGTGATTTGGTCATGTTAATCTATTATTACCTATTAGACACTAGTATCTAATCTGAATACTATCGCTTTAAAAATAAATAGTGTCTTACTCCTTATATATCAATAAAGAAGGTAAGTAATTCTTGTTAATAACTTGTATCTAGTAACCTGGCTGCACTACTAAAGCCTCCCCCCCAGCCCAGGTCCTGGAAAAAAGATTTTAAAAATGAAGTTGCTCAACTCTTCTATTTCTGATCATACAGGTAGAAATGAGAGTCTAATTTGACACAGATGGTAAGTAAATGATTTCTTAAGCTTCCACTACTAGGACTGTAGAGTTTCAATTGATAAGCTTCAAACAAATTTTAAAAGCCTGGAGCATAATAAATTTAGAGTTGAACTCAGGGTTAGAAGTAATAGATTGCAAATGCAAGGTATAGTAGGAGCTAACACTGAACAAATGTTTATTTTTTTTTAATCTTGTGTACATAGATGAACTACTGATTTTTAAAAACATGAATTGAAAGTACATCATGAGTGCTGTAAAAGAAAACAGGAGCAGAATATTAGTAAAATATTCAGATAATACCAGATTGAGAGGAAACTGTAAATCTTAGAATGGGCTGAGAAATAACTATGGGAATAAGACGCTTGAGTGAGAAATGAACAAATTTGATTTGCCATGGATCATTGCAGCTTATATGCTGTCATTCTTTTATAGAAGGATACTTAGAAACTAAAAAATATGGGAGGGTGGCAATAATGTCATAGCTTAGATATGTTTATTCAATGTTCTGGCAATGAATACATACGATGCAAGCTTGGGGTTGTAGGTGTAGAAGGTAGTGATCAAAACTGGTCATTGAATTGATATTCAGTACCCAGTTGTTATATTCGGATAACATGGACAGACTAGAAAATATATTCAGAGGAAAGATTAAGCACCCAATTAGCACTTCATATAGTACATTAGTAGAGCCATGAATAGGGAATTTAGTTTTTTCAAACCCTTAAAGAGTTTAAGTCTTCCTGCAGAGAATTCAAGGTAAATGCCAGCAAATACTTGATGTATACAAACATTGGTGAGTGAAGTGAGTAATTAAATGGTGGTATAATAGAGATTAACAGGTTGTAGTCAGGAAAGAGAAACTTTTCTACTCTGAGGATGGTGAACTCTATTAGACTGCAAAGATGGAGGCAGTGGAATCGCTTTTTCGGATACAACTGAAACTCATGGCTGGAGCATGAGTAAATGTATAGTTGGGATCAGTCTTGTTTTGGCATGGAATACAACTAGATGAATCAATATTTCTTCCCCATTTCTAGCATTTATGATGTCACTCCTGTAAAAGTATTTCATTATAGAAAAATAGCTAAAAATCTCTCCTCTGATATATTTCTTCAGTGTACTGCAGGGGCAGAAAGTCACCATGCTGAGCTGTCAGGGTCCTGGAGAGTAAAACGTTCCTTTACTATGCATCATAGGCAATGGCAGGCCATGATGTGGGCTGCAATGGTAATTAGGTTTTATAGCATGTGTATCTGTGGTCTTTTTACAATCTGTTGCCTGAATGTACTATTTTAAGAGGTGAGCGTGTGCCTGTTGAGGATTGATCTGATCTCACCAGCTAGGGTCTTGCACGCTACCAAGCAGCTGTCAGAACAGAGAATTAGGCTCCAGTCCTGTACTGAATTTCATGCAAGCAGCCCCTGCACCCTGTTTATGGATCTGCCTGCACAGAGCTTGCTGAGGGGTTCAAGCAGGCATCAGGTTGTTCCGTGTAGCTGTTTTTCATTGTGTGTGAAGTGAGATGGTCCATCTTTGAAGCTGGATACAGGCTGGTGGCTTACTGGTGAAATACATCAGTTGCCAGGATCCTTGGAAATGCCAGAAAGAAACGATGATGTTTCTATAAATTTTCTTAAATTCGTGCTTTGAATTAGTTTCCCAAATGTTAAGTTTAGAGAGCAATGTCCTGCAGGATGATGCACTGTTTCTGGCTCAGCTTTGTCTATGTCTTCCTTTCCCCACCGCAGGAGCAGGCAAGCCAGGCGCCTTCAATGCAGAGCTTCCTCTGGGGCCATAATAATGCAGAAAAGCACCGGGAGGAATGAGAGAGCAGCCTTTGCCCCAGTCCCTGTACGGCTGGGACTCCCTGCTGGCTGTGGGGGCTGCAGCTCCAACGAATGAAGGCTGCCTTCATCCCCTCCTGCTGTTCTGCCCTACGTACTGCAAGAGTTTTGTTAATTATGCATAACGATCCCAATTTTGGGGACTATCAGATCCCATCAATTGGTCAAAAGTCCTGCTTTATAATTCAGTTTCATGTCCAGAGAACAGCTACATTTCAAGATCATGTCCCACACTGGGACAAACCTGACAATTTCAGACAATTTCTTTTTTATCCTTAAGATGCTTCAAAGACACTTTGTGGCCAGACAGCAATAGAAACGTGCACAAGGGATGGATCATCCTGGTTTGAACTATGATTCCATCAGTCTTGGAAAAAGTGAGACCTATGCCAAGTCTTCAGGTGTAATTTCAGTGACACCTGGCTGATATAAACCATCTTAAAATTATAGCCCTCTCCTCTGCACCAGTTTCATAGATCAACATCAGGCCTTTCAGGTGGATGTCTAAATTGCATCTCCACTTGAACTGATTAAAAAAAACCCCAAAACTGTGTTTCTCACCGGTCATTTCCTTAACACTTCTCTTTGTAATTTCCATGCTTTTGGTGTCGCCTTCTCTTGCATAAGATCCTTTTAAAATACAACATATTAAGAGAAGACTCTTGAAGATGTTAGTTCCTTTGAAAAAACTATTTTAACTGCAATATAGCAGAGAAACAGAGTTGTGGTAAATCACTGGACATGCTGGACCTCTAAACTCAGAACTTTCAGAAAATTGTATGGGGTGAGGAGCCGCCTGCTGTTTTGAGCATAGGTGAAGCAGTTTGTGGAAAAGGAGTAGTGACACCAGTTTTTAACAGCTGGTTCAGAAACTGCTGCCTGAATGCCCCTGGGTTCGTTAGAAAGGATGAGTCTGTACTGAGCCTCTGGTAACTTTATATTACCAGACTCGACAAGTGCTAGTGGAGCTACCCTGACACAGTGAAAATTGTCTTGACTAAGCAATGGACAAAAGACAAAACTAAAATGCTGTATCTGATCACTTTACATTTAGGGATTTGAAAACCCAGTTTAAATCCTGAGGTGGTTGCTCTCTGAATTCAACTTGTTTCAGCTGTGGGCCTAAGTTCAGGTTCTGAAGGACTCAATAGAAAGATGACAAAGGTTTCAGTCAGGAGTGCTTTCCTTCAGCTTTGTATTGTCTGACTCTGTTGCGATAGTACAGTAGTAAATCAGCTCAGAAGGCTTATACATACAGCTTGTGTCTCTGAAAAAGCTCACTGTGTTGTCATGTGCAAAACAGGAAACGTGTAATGGTATGAACCCCAGAGGAGCCGATCCAGGGCAAATTCTTCTGACCTTGTGGAAAACACATCCATCCGAACCTCGCAGTGAAATGGAAACACACAAGTTAACCACAGAAGTTAAGAAATATCCTTGTCTGCATTGTATTGCTTTAACATGGAAAGTTTTTTACACGAGAACTTGAGTGGCAAATAACACAGCCTGCAAGCTGATGCCACTGTGCAACTCTTCATGTTGTTTTTCTTCTTCTTAGAAGCAATATTGTACCCCAGTTTGTTTTCATTTTGCAAGCGAAGTGGTATTTTGGAGTGAATGACATACTTTCAGATTTACACATGACTATATATTGTTGCTGTCCCCAAAGAGTAAGAAAAATGTAAATACCAAGGAGGGAGAGACATGGTTCAAATTAACCTGTGCAGGCAAAAGCTAGATCGTTAGTTAAAACTGAGTGGAGATTTGATTGAGAACAGATATTTTGCTCCCGAAAAGATCTCTCTGCACCAGACCATTTCTCCACTCTATATAATTTTGCACCTGTCAGAATGAACACAAGGCATTCTTAAAACCAAGTGACATTTCACTCTTGTCCTGCACAGGTATAACAATAGGATCCAAATCTTGTTCCTAGCGATATCTCGGGCCACGTTCCTTAAAATACAAGGCCAAGGTTTTATTTCATATTAAGCTAGAATTACAGGAGGAATACACTATTTGAAACCCAAAAAAGCTACATTCTAATTTTCACAAAAGCTAATAGTTATAGTTAATTCTTTTCAAAAGGCCTGGGAATAGATTTTAAAGTTAGAAACCATGTAAACTTTGGAAGTTTTATATATTCCAACTATAGAGCCTACTACATAGAGATGTACTAAATATTTACAGACAGACTAGTATTAATATCTTCCTTTAAAATTTTGGTTGTTTCAGTAGTGTGTGTCTTCACCTACTGATTGAAACAATACTACTTTAGCAGCCTTTCTGTTAAATACAATGGTGAAGTTATTCAGTGCAACATAAATGTTTAGCTCTGCAGTTTAGTCTGTAAACACTTAAAAGGTTGGAATGTTTATCTAAAATGGCCAGACGTCCAAAACTTGCAAAGCTGATCTCTTTGCAGTGTTAACAAGGAGTAGAAAATGAAGAGTTTTACTCATTTGAAAGCAAAGAAGAAAAAAATCTCATATTTGGCTCCCATCAACAATTAGCTTCAGTTTTGTTTCAGTTCTAAGTTTCCTTGGCACTAGTTTGCCCATCATGAACTGATTTCAGAAGAGAACTGGTTGGAATTAGGACTGCTGCTGGAATTTCAGTGTAAACCCAGTCCCAGTGAAAGGAGAGGAGGGGACTGATGCAGGTAATACTGCTTTTCTATTTTAATTTTTATTTTTTTAAAAGGCTCACTGTGATATGTCAAGCTGAAAAAAACCCAGAGGTTTAGGAGTTGCTTCATGAGCACTTAACTGCCATAAAAATGGTGATTTCTGTGAGAAGGGAGGAGCTACTGTCGCACAGATGTGACCGTAACCTCATATTTTTGACCTTGTGATACTGCTAGTAAGTCACCATACCTCTATGCAAGTAAACATGATTGGTCCTCAGTTCTTGGTTTAGTAACTTAATATTTCCACAGAACTCTACTAGCCCTGGCAATATATTGTAGTTGTAAAGAGTTTACTTTGGTGTAGTAAGCATATATGTTATTTCTGCTTACTTTTTGTCTTCCTTCAATGCACTAAGATGCGGAGTCCAAGCTAATCTGGAACACGATTCATATCATCATTGGATCAGCTGTTGAAATCCCCCCATCAACTCAGAAGGGAACTGGCCGCTTCATGCAAGCAGCAAAACCAGTAGCGATCCAAACAATGGCTCCAAAATACTAAATTAACATTTTCATAGTTCAAAAGAAAGTTTGGTTCATGTTGTGATGAAAGAGCAAGTGAAGTTGGGAAGGTCTTACTGTATACAAGTTAGTTTGGTTGTGATTAAAACTGCACAATACTTTAATGAAATTACAATGGAGAAGAAAGAGGATTTTTTTTTTTTCCTAAACCACAGCAGGAGTTAACTGAATAGCTGCTGTTTGACAAGCTCCGACTACAACATCAGGAAAGAACTCAAATAAGTTTTACAGTTAAATATTGATTTGCCAACAGAGGGGAACTATATAGTTATCTGATATAATTCTTCTCCATGTGTTTAAAAGTAATTACTCTCATAGATGTTTCATAGCTGTGCCCATAGATATAATTGCTGTAATGACACAAACGGCCACTTGAATTCTCCAGTGCACTTCTAGTGATTGGATGGCTGATATTACCCCATGTTTTGATCTGCTAAATACCCTGAGGTGACTTTATTTCGCAAACCTTTTTCATTCTTGCTATTAGTGCAATGATAGTTGCACAGCAGGGACACAGTCATTATTTGAAACCTCTGTGAATATTCACGTTGATAAAGTTTTGGTAGACAGTAAAAGTACTCCCTCTACTGGCAAATCTATATGTAACTGTAAGATAAATAGGAATTACTGTGTGCATATATCTCCCTGGGATACTTGAATTTTGTGAAATCTCAGCAATTCAATTAATGCAGTTGAGGTTAAACAAACAAACAAACAAAACCAACTAACCACAATCTGCAACTGAACTATAAACTTTGAGACCTCCATAATTCTAGTCTATTTACATCTGAGCATCACATGCAATATTTTCTCTTAACACGTTTTTCATTCCCTGCTGTAAGATTAAATTAAAATTGAAGGAAGCAGGAACGTCAGGGGCTCTCATTTGTGGGTGTTAAACATTTGTGGAGGCGAAACAGCACAACTATTTAAAGAAAAGAAAAAATGCCTTTCCCTGTTTCCAGGAGAGGGCTCTGACTCACCATGTAATGTACTTTAATAGACTGAAGGTCTGAATCTTACATGTTAGCATTGAGCTGTCACTCCTTTGTGCTTTGAGCCACCTCAGATAATCAGTTTTGCTGATGGCAGCTGCTTTGTAAAAATCAACAAAGGTTTGGGGTTTTTTTTATACTGCTCCTAAATATGAAAATGCAAGTCTAGTTCAGGATATAATGAGGCTCCCTCCCTTACAACTTCAATCAAAGGAGGTTTGCAGGGCTTAAAGTAAGGGTGAGGGGTGCACAACAAAACAAACAAACAAACAAAGTGTTTGAGGCCAACTGTAACCAGCTAGGACTGGCTGAGTTAGAGAGAGAAGGAAAGAGAGAAGAATTCCTTAGCAAGGGTGAATTACCATCACACCTGAGCCTGTGTTTTGCACATGTTCCCCTGGATCCATGCACAGAGCTGCGGTGAAAGGACACCATTGGGATCCTGGGTGAAGCTGCAGAATGGAGCTGTGCGATGCGGCACGTCCATCCAATGCTGTACAGCTGTGCTGCTCGCTGGCCACCAGGAGACTCTCGCTCCCTGCAATTTAAAGGCAAGGAAAGAAGTATGTACTGATTCAAAGTATCAGCTAAGTAGGCAGTTTGTTGGAAAAACTCTCTAACTTTAGATCTGAATTTACCTTCTTCCCTTTATACAAATACTGCCTCATTACTGTCAATGCCAAGAACATAAAACTGATTTTATCCAGTTTCAGTTAAATATTGTGTCATCTCTCAGGATCTGGTCCCTAGTCCGTGGTTAGGGTGCTTACCTGGGAGGCTGGGACACCTATCAAAGGCAGTCTTTCAGTGCTTGCTTTTCTTAATGGTTGCAGAGTATTTTGAGCAATCTTGGGTAAAAGTTCATCTGTGCTAAAGATGGCTTGAATGACATGGTTTTCCCTAAATGTGGCAAAGGCTCCTGAGTGAGTCAAGGCTGAGTCATGGGAAGAATATGCTACTTCTACACATGAGACCTAGTTTATTATGTTCCAAGAATTATGCCCCAAAAAAGTGTTTTGCCACAGCAGGACGCTGCTGCAGCTGGAGGCATGGTTTGAGGAGGTGCTGACCCATATCATTATTGAGGTGAAGGAGCCCCTCAGAGCTTGCTGTGCACAGATGACCCCCGGAAGCATTAGACTCAATGATCAGAAGGTCTGACAAGTTACACTTCTAACTACAGTTTGAACTGTTTGGGTAGTCTTAGGAATTTTTTTGTTAAGCCTTTCAATTTTGACTAATAATTACAAAGGAGAATTGTATAATTGATATTTATCTTCATGCAGTCCTCTTGGTTTTTATCCTCACCCTAAGGATAGAGGAGTGATATTTATCTCAAATTTTAGGGAAGGAAATCTGAAGCAGAGACAGGCTAAAGTCACACACTAGGCCTATAGTGAACCAAAATTACCCAGATCTTGATGTTCACTGAGCAGTCATATTTTCAGCTCCATGATTGTTTTGACATACTTAATATGTGAATAAGCTATAGGCACTCCTTTCCCTACAAAACTACCACACAAATAAGAAAGAGGGGCATATAGTTGATGAGGGAATAGAAGGATAGTTCAATATGGTACATCCTAACATAGGATTTAAAGGTGAGAAGAGCAGAAGATATGGGAGAGGGTTCAGGTCTAGTGAATAGCACAGTAAAGGTGAAAAGCTGTGGGTGCATGGCCTTACAGGAGGAGCTATAAGGTGTCAAAGCCAGAATCAAGGCTAAACAGAGCTTTGTAAGTGAGTGACTCCAAATCCCATCTTCTTTTTCTATTAGAAGTGCGAAGTGATGAGAAAGTGAGGAGGTAATCATAGAAACATTGCTGTAAGACAAGAGTATGGAATAGTTACATAGGAGGCAAGGGGATATAAGAATTGAGATATTTGTTTTCCAAAATTGTTTCCCAAACTGTACAGTGTGATGGGTACACCCACTCTGAGTTAACAGTACTTTGGTTCAGGCATCACCAACAAATAGGCCTGGCTGAAGCCAGCCCTGCTGTGCAAACCTTGAGAAATTGCGCTAAGCTGTATCTCCTCAGGAACCTAAAGAAATTAGGTCACGTCTTACCAGGAGTTAACAGTACCAGCCTGAGCTGGGACCAGAGGAAACTAAAACTGCTACAGCTGCACACCTGCACATACACCAAAGGGGAGTTTGACTACGAGTCAATCACTTTATGCTACAAATATCTGTGGCCCCCAGAGCCCATTGAGCTCTCCTGAAAGGCAGCGGGTGGCACAGCAGTGATCTCCCCTTGAGAGGGATGCCTCTTAAGGTTACTCTTCAAGGTTGAGAGATCCCTTACCTGGCATCAGATATCTACAGTGAGGTAAGCAACATTTTATATTAGATCTAAAGCATACTCTATACAAGCTAGCTTGATTATTAGAAGTGGAGTAAGTAGTAGAGTGTTTGATTGACATTTAAATATCATTTAATAATTGTTTAATCATCATTCAATCATTGTTTAATCATCATTTAATAAAACCTTTTGGTTAACCCCACAACGATGACTTCTCTTAATTCACTTGTGACATATGCAAATCAGGGTCAGTTAAGAGGACAAAATGTCACTTGCATGACTTCACAAAACATTGGCACTTTTCCTTTTGTTAATAATTTGTTAATACTTGTGGGATAATAACCTTTTTCTTCTAAACCTCTAGAAATATGGAGTGTGGTGTCTGTAAACACAAGGATTGTCAAGTCTCTGATATCATAGGTGTAGGTACTTGTAATAGCTCACGCTTTCTCAGTTTACACACAAGTTATAAAGAAAGTCTTTCTTTAATATTTTAATCTGCATTTGCAGTATGGAAAAGCCCAAAGAAACTGGTAGTGCTTAAGTAATAAGAAAAGCAGTGCAATACCTTGCTGTTGAAAATAACTGAAAGACCAGTAGTAAACAGCATGAATCTAATACAGCTTATAGGGAACTGTAGCTGTTATAATCACTGCCGTTACCTGCTGCCAGCTTAGTACAAACCCCCTGCCTTGTGCTGACTATAATGGAGTACAGGAAGTGCCAGAAAAACTGGCTTCACTCATATTGGGTTTATATTTTCTCAGAAATGCTGCTGCAAACCAAATATCCTTCAACTGAAAACGCAAAGGTAATGTTTTGAAATGTGCTGTTGAAATACGGTATGCGGTTGGGTAAGTCTCTTCAGCTTCCTGTGAATTTATCAGAGAACCTTGCTTTTTTTTCTGCCTACGAGGAGGAAATCCTCTGCTCAACTATTGACCTGATTTGAAAACTCTCTGTGATACTGCTGAGTGTTGGATTGCCTGAGTTGCTTCACTCTCTGTTTCCTGGAGTCAGGGGAAAAAAACCAAAAAGGTAGGTATCTGTGTGTGTCATATTAAGTTCCACCCAGAAACTTTGTGGGACTGGAAAGTCATTTACAACGATGAAGCAAAGAGTTCAAAATGGCATTGCAGACAGCCACAGTTGACACATAGGGATAAACGGCTGATCTAGAACCCATTCAGATGGGTTTCCCAGTCACCCAATTGAATTGCATTCAGAAGTACTTAAAAATACTATCAAATACTTATCTTTTTCCCATATGGGGAGCTTAAACTCTGCAGGTGTAGGTGGGGCCTGCGTGTGAGGGCCAGCTCAGTCTGCTTCTGTGAGCTCCTTTTCCCGTTATCTAACTCTATTACTTGGATTAGATGCCAATTGGAGTTCAGAATTCAATTTTGCACAACGTAGAACCCAAAGCAGAAGATCTAAACAAACTGTAGAAAATCTAACCTGCAAAGGGCTGAACTACTGATTTCTATGAGTGTGTGTTGCAAGGTGTCAGCCCACCGCAGTAAGCCAGGTTATGTCCACCAAGCAGTAAAACACAGAGCTATCCAATTGTAACAAACTCTTAAGAGTTTAATGACAAGTTTATGTTAATACGAAATGGAAACTAAAGCACTTTCATCTGTTACTCCTTGATGAAACTGTTTATTTCAAGACTATATTCTGCTGCATGTGAAGGGTAATGGTTTACGTACAAATGCATGCTCAACACTCCATAACTTGTATAGCCTGGAGCGTAGAATTAGCTCTTATCTTAATTTGAATGAATTTAGTAACAGTGGAAGGCGTTCAGATAGACAGCCCTACAGATCAAAGCTCACAGCATGATTGTTTTGGGGAAAATGTGCAAGAAAATTGCTTCAGCAAAAATCCTGTGTACTAAAGACCTACACAGGTCTAAGGTAGATGCCCTTTGACAACACAGTCTGTACAGTCCATCACAAATTCTCGTTCAGTTCATGAAATGGCTGTATTGTTGCATTCCTCAGCATACATCAAGTCAAGCCATAGGCTGTATCACCTATATTCCAGACTAGGGGCAATGCAGAGTCATAAAACATTGCTGTCTCCCATTGCAACATGAATGCACTGGAAAAATGAAGCTGGACTGCAGAAATCAGTTCAGCTAAGCTTGCCTCCAAGCAATGGATTTTAAGCAGTAAAATTTTCTCAGGAGTGTAACACAGAATGAGGGTAATGCTACCTCTTAAATATCACCAAGCCTGATACACTAGGGAGTACAAAGAACCTGCAGAGGAACAAGAAGGGGAGAGGAATGCAAGTATATGATACTGTCTTGCAGGGATCTGGTTTAACTGAAGGCCCAGTTATGAAGAAGGAAAACAGGTGCATAGAAGAGTTGCAAACTGCATGATTTGGAAACCACATGCAAAAAAAGTAAGTATAAAACCTAAGGAATGCTCAGGAGTAGTAACAAAACTGAGAAAGGAATACAAATGCCTCTTGTTGGCTGAAACAGAGTGAAAGCATTTGGGAGACTTCCAAAATCTCCATCAACTAACAGGACTGTAAAGAAGTGAACTATAACCCAGAATGACTGTGAGAGAACTCCCTTTCTCATAAGGGAGAGTTGGCAAATGATGTATATCAGTTCCTCAGGGCTCAAAATCAACATAGGCTGTATGTACATGTATCTTCAGAGGATCTGAACCCGATCAAGTTCATGCAGGAAGCCTGTGGGGTAACCTGGACCACTCAGGTTCCAGGCTAGTGCTCCCAAAAATGTACCACAGGCTGGCTGGTACTCTAGGTTCCTAGGCTGCCTGAAAGACAGTGTTATAGTACTTGCAGAAATCTTTTTATGTAGTTTCTGCTTGCTTTTAGTGTGTAAATTCTCACGTATTTTACCTTTGAGTTTTCACCAATGGAATATTTTAGTGATGGAAATGAAATGCTGAAAAATGGATATGGAAAAAGGAAGAAGACAGCACCTGTGAAATCAGGGGTGCGGATGTTGTATTGAATTAACATACTAGTTTCCATCACTTGGTTCTGTTTTGTGTGCTGTTATGGCACAAATCCGCTTGGAAAAGTATGAGGTTGGAACTGAAGTCTGCAAGAGGCACTAGGAAAATGCAGTGCTTGCAGAAATGCTGCTGTGATTTTGTGGGTTCTCCCACAAAGACTTCTCCATTTGAATTGGTACTGAGTCAATACTGGCATAACATCAGAAAGCAGTACGACCACGCTTGAGATGATATGCAAACTCTCACCTATCCCAACACCAAGGATTCTAGGCCTCATTTGCTACTGTCTTACCCTGGCTGTGGCATCACTGTCCATACGCACTTGGTTTGAAATCCTAATACAGAATGATGGTTGTTAACATGAGTCAAAGTAAACCTCGATTCAAGATGCATACATAACACATGAGGTTTGGGGGTTCTATCCTGGCTAAATACCAGTTTAGATATTAAAACCTTAAAGACTAAAAAAAAGTTAGATATTAAAACTTGCTGGTAGGCTTCCTGTAATTTTAACTGGAGAAAATATCCTTGTTTTCCTCTCTGTATCAGCTGAACAGCATGGCTTCTGTGGTTACCCTAGGAACTGTGTGCTGGAGTAGTTTCAATTCCAGGCTGGATTTAGGTTTCCTAAACTGAGCTGATTGAAAACCAGTCTTAAAAGGTATGTATATAATATAACATACATATCATAAATATATGTAATATAGGATATGGAGTTCCTGTTAACATCTCTTTTTATTTTAATGAACTCTAAGGGAACCAATAATTTAATGTGCAAGTTATGTCTATCTCTGTAACTTAGAAATTCATATATCCTCCTTTTGAAAATGTGTTCCATATTTTATGTAACTATATTTTTATACTTTTGGGGTGACAAAAATTGGCACTTTTCAGATTACACTTTGTCACTTGTTTGAACCAACCACCTATGAGATATTAAATAGAATTAAAGGGAAGAAATAGTGGGTCAAGGAATTACATAAACACATCACTGGACCTAGATTTTCATCCTTGCATAAAATACAAGAGAATGACTTGTTAGTATTTAATGCTCCAAATGTTGACTTGTGTGACTTTTGACTACATAACTGTACCTATCCACGGAAAAAGGAACATAGTAATATACCAAAACAGGTGATCTCTGTTTTCATGGGGGGGTTGTTTGTTGTTGGGGTTTTTTTTTTGGTTTTGGGGTTTTTTTGGTAAAATCATGAGCCACTTCTTTATGAGGGACCTATCAAAAGCATGACCAATACTTACTATTGCACATGGGCATCCTGATTGGTATTTCAGAAACTGTTATATCTGTGCCATGTAATTCCTTCATGCATGTGTCTAAAATATCAGGAATCCCTTTCCCCTGTGGAGGTGTGAGAGAAGCAGAGCAGGTAGGAACCCCAGCAGCCGGGGAACATGGTGCTGAATGAACAGTGAAGCCTTAGTCACAACATTCCTAATGCTAACAAAATTTCCCCCCGTGCTTATTTTTTGCCTTGCAGGCAAAATTCAGACTCCCATCAAGATGCCTATGGAAGTTAAGCCATTGTTTTGGGCTGCCTACAGTTCCAAGCAGGCTATACTATATTGCTTACGCTTGGATCACTTTTCACAGGTTTTCATTTGTCTGTTTTCGTAACCAGAAAAACTATATGTAAGCAGGGATTTTGATGTAACAGCATAAATCCTTTAGTCAGAGGCATGTGTACAGGCAAATACAGGGGTCTGATTTCTTCCTGACTCAGTTTCAGCAGAATCTCTTTTCCTGTTTTAAGGTCTCCAGCCTTCAAAATTCTACCCTTCTCTAACAATTATAAATATTCTCACAGATACTTATGCAAATTTACAGCTTGAATCAAACCCAGTCTCTCTAATGAGAGACTTCATTTGTCTCAGGCTTTAATCCATCAGCTTCACATGGCTCTCCTAACAGTTCCCCTTATTCCACTGAAAATGAAAGAAACTCACCTTAACCATTTACAAAGTGTTTCTGATATATTAAAACATTCTAATCTGTCACTTAATTATAAAAATCTGTTTTTACAGAAACTTTTCCCTTAATGGTGGTGTTATGCAACTTGATGAATTCTTACTGATAAAACATGCTTCCAAAGCTCCTGCACTATGAAATCTTTTTCTTTTGCTGACAAGAACGTTTGCTGCCCGTAACAGCTTTTGCAGGAAGAAGGATTTGCTCCAGCCAAAGCTCCCAAAGAGTGTGGGCTCGGAGGTTATCATTCCTGTGGAAAAATTTCCAGAAATGAAATATGTTAAGCAAATGCCTCAATCCCTGACTGTTTGAAAACGACAGCTAGTGAGGTTTCCATACAATGGTTTCCTTGTCAGAAAAATATTCCATATGCTGCCATAGCTAGCCCAGTTTTCTGTTTATGAATGCAGCGTCGAAGGTGTGGGACTTCTATGAATCCCTCTATTTATCCAGCCTCAGTAGCTAGAAGTGAGCCAAACCTGGACTTTAGGTAAATCCATGGAACATTGCAATTGACTTCAAAGTGAGCACAACCGGGTCCGGAATAAATACCAGGCTGGTTGCAGCAGTACAAGCTTCCTCATACATCCCTTCCAGCCTAAGCATGATACTCAAAGGGCTTTTCTACATGAGAAAATAACAGTACTTAAGTTGCAGAAATATGTTATTTTCCGAATCCTGCTGGAAGAAGTAACCCTTTGTAGAGGTCAATGTGTCCTCATCGCATGGGGGTAGCAGCTCCTCTGAATGGCTCCTAACCTGTTTCAGTCAAAATTACTCTGGTTAACAAAACTGTCCTCTTAAAGCTTATGTGGCCCCTTTCAGCTGGCACAAGTCAGATAAGTTAACTTCAAGGAGCTCTGCCAGCATACTGAGAGCATGATGATCCCTGGCCTTCTTTGCATGTGAGCTACTCTGTGGGCACATCTTAATTTTTCCATCTGCCTGCATAGTAAACGTCAGGCTACACTCTGCATCAAACCCTGTGTTGATGTTTAGCTTTGCCTATTAATCAGAAATGTCTTTATCAGTGAGGCTCAAGATCAGAATAAATTTAAAATTTATGCTAAACCACAATAAGCCATTCTTAAATTGAAATATACGTGTTCACCTGCTTTGCACTACTTTAAGTTTAGCTTTCTCCCATGGGTGCAGCCTTGGCCTCTGTGATGCCAGTTAGAATTTTTATTGGGATTTCTTTTCTTTACTTCCATCACAGCTGTTGTATTTCAATGATTGGCCATGACAGTATGTTGAAGCTGTACGAAGGAGAAAAAAACAGCCCCTGCACTGAAGGGAGCTGGTGGGTGAACAGGACATACGCTATAAGAAGCATGAACGCATCCATCAAAATTAATTTAGTTCTAAATGAAATTGCCTGTTACAAAGCATACGTATGGGGGAAGCAACCATTGGGAAGGAGGTTCTGAGACCCTGTTCACAAAAATCCCAGCTGCAGAGAGGAGTTTATTCCCCACCCAAGTTTTATAATGCCGTTATTCAGTCAGCAATGTTATTCTGATGAGTGTCTTGGCAAAAGAAATTTAATTGGAAAATGCTAGGCCTCTTTCATTTTTATTATTTTGTTTTGTCTCTCTTAAATGCTTCCATGTGAGCAACTTCACTCATCTTTAAAGAATGCATGTAGGAAAAAAGATGTTTATTGAAGCATTTAGCTAGTGCTGCTTGTGCCTGAAAAGGTCAACATGAAAAATGTCCTTCCTCTAGTTTTTGTAGAATTTTACTGAAGGAAATGTATATTATATGGAACAAAAGGGGGTTTTCTGTCCCACCTTGCCTGGAAAACATGTTTTCTGAATGTTTTATGAATTCCTGATGAAAGCAATCAGTTTCTGGGTTTAAATCCTATGTTACGCTGAACGCCTACAACCTTGACTTGGACCGTGACTTCCTTGATTTGGTTTTGCTGCACCCTCAGGAGATGAGGTATCGCAGGGGAAAGCCCAGGCTGCCCGTGTGATCGGTGTGGTTACTTTTTTTTCCTGTTTGTTTTGGTTTTTATGAAACGGGCCTCTCGCTGGAAATCGCCTTTCTGTCAAACCTGCCCTGTAGAACCCGCCGACTTGTTTTCCGCCAGCAGCCGCCG
>VYZW01044392.1:116511-133601 GCA_013401315.1 Balaeniceps rex | reverse complement strand
GGCCCCGCCGCAGCCGTCACGGTTTCCACCGCCCGGGCTCGGCCGGCGTTTCCCCGCCCCGGGCCCTCCCTCGCACCGAGGCCGGCGGCGAGGCGGGCGGAAGGAGCCGCGGCCGCAGCGCCGCCCTCTCCTCCTGCCGCTCCCTCCGCTACCGCCTCGCAGCGCGACCGAGCCGTCAGGGGGGGCGGCGGCCGCAGCGGCTCCCCAGGACCCGCGGTAGGAGCGACCCCCGCGGCGGGACGGGACGGGAGCAGGGCGAGTGTCACCCTGTGCGGTGGGGCTGCGGGCCGGGCTGGTGGCCCCGGGGTGACGGGGGGACTCGCGTCCGCCTGGACGGGGCGGCAGGAGCCGTGGCACGCCCGGGGTGAGAGGCAGCGGCCCGGGGGGACAGCCGGCGGTCTGGGGGCTGGTGTAGGGGGGAGGTCGGGGCCCGCAGCAGCTCCGCGGTTCGTAGAAAGCTGCTCTTGTTGTTTAGGCAAATGAGGTGGTTTCAGAGGAAAATGAGTGTTTTGCTCTTGCAGTTGCAGTTCGGTGCTTTGCCTGTATCCTCAGCTTCTCTTGGTCTTTCGATTTTGATGTGTATGGTTAACAAGAGAAAGAAGCCTAAGATGGTAGTCTTGTCGAAGCTGTTACACAACGCTTTCTTTAACCAAGCACCCCTTCCTACAAACTGCTCGTAACGTACTTTACTTTTTCTCACACTACGTGTTCTTCAAGTGTCTTAAAACAGAAACTCTTAAACTCTTGCTGTACCTTGTGTAAGACAGAAAACGTGTAACTATGTGTAAGACAGAAAACAGCTTAAACATCTCAATATTCAGAAAAGCAGAGTTCTTCCCTGTCCCCATCCTGTTTCTGGAGAAGAGTGGCTGGGCAGTGGGGATTATCTTCTTGGGACATTTTTTCCTCGTTTATCAGATTAATGGTAGTTCCTGGAAGCCTCTTCCTGAGAAGGAGGAACAGTTGAGGGAGAAATCTTCTGAAGGGAGTGGCAGAAGCATGGAAAGCAGCTCAGCCAAAAATAGGGACAGATACATTGGGGCAGAAAGACTGAGGTGAAGGCGTGGAGAGAAAACAGACTGACAAAGGGGAAAGTGCTGGTGCAATGTGTTTTGATGAAGGAGCTAATTAGTAGGGTTTTATGCATCTAAAAGCCTGGCTGCTGTAAGAAGTGGGGGGTTCGTTCCCTGACACCCCCCAGCACACAGTATTTTCTGTCGAGTGAGTCAGTGCTCTCCTGGAGCACGTACAGTAACATCAGAAATGGTACAAAACCAGTGCTAGTGTATGGCTGCTATAAAGCTTGGGTGCATGAATGCTTTCCCCACAGCTTGGCTATTTCTGTCGTTTCCTGGTTTTAGAGCTGCCGTAAGAGTCATGTGGACTACCCTCCTACCACGGATGCAGCAGATAACTTGCAGCGGGTATTGCTTCCAGTTTTGCCTGTGGTCGGGTCCCCGCTGCATTTCTGCTGAATTTTTTTCTTCCTGAAAGTGCCTCTAGCTACTCTTGTGACTTCTCCCCCACCTCTGCCCCCAGAGCACCACACATAATACAGTGTACCATGCATAATACAGATTCAGCAAGAGTTTGAAGGGCCTGATGATTTTATGTCTATGTCAACAACAACATTTATGTACCTTTCCATTGCCTGACCTCAGTATGAAGTTAGAAGCCAAAACATCTCTGTGAATCTGGACTTAGAATTTCTGGAGTAGTCATCACACATGCTCATATGCTATGTCACTTTTTTAGTTTTTTAGCTCTATAGTCCCCAGAAGTTTTGAATTGTCAGATTGGAAATTCTGTGAAATGTCAAAAGTCACTAAAAGATACAACAAAACTATAGGGGGATGGAGCTATTTTATGGAGGTATTTTTGTAGTCAGTACAGTATATTAAAGAAAAAACATGGTAAAAACTGTAGTGTTAAATAACAACTTAAAACACATAATCCGATCTACTACAGAAAGTCAAGCCAAGAAGTCTGTCTGGTTTGAAGGCTACAGGAGATGCTGTTTCCTAGACCTCTAGCAAGTTTCAGAAGATGGAGCATCCAGAGGGTCTGTTCCATAACATTGCATTAATCAGTGCTAAGATAGAGCCTATCTTAGTTCTGTGGTAGCAATCTAGGGATAAAAAAAGGAAGCTATAGTTAAAGCAGAGAAGTAATCAAAAAGAGCAGATCTTTTTTAATGGTGGCTACAGAAATAGCAGGGCTTTTTAACAAATCGAAAGTTTAATTTATTTTTAGCTAAGGCTTTGTGTAATCATCCATAGAAACTTCTCTGTCAGCTTCAAATTGCAGTTGGAGGCTTCCCTTGAATTAAGTATATGACTGAGTAACAGCACCAATGTCATTTATTTTATTTTATACATTTATGTCTGCTATCTTGAAACATACGTTTCTTATTGGATATACTTTAAAATTGTATTATATAAACTATTGGAAATAAGGACGGAGACTTGTCAGCTGTATGTAGTGACTTCTGATTTGGGTTGCTTTTGAAGAAGGCAGCAAAAGCCTTTTTTTTTTTTTTATAAAAAAGGAAAAAGAAAAGTCTGCATGTTTATGCTCCTGTGAGCAACACTTTGACCCATTTGAAACTTGAGTTGTTGTCCTGCACCGAAGCTGAGGTGGTCCCTTCGCTTTCGCTGTTGCCAGTTTATTTGAAAGCAGGTGTGTTTGATGTAAATGCTGAATTTCCTTCAGGCAGTTCCGCAACTGGGAAGAATGTAATACAGTACCGCAAGTGGTAGATAAGTAAGCCGAAGGGCAGCAGTAAGTATTTACACTGTATTACTTCTACTGTTGCTCTATGTTTGTTCCAGATTTTATCAGAGCTCACTACAAAATCCTGATAGGAGGTTAGATCCTGTCTGGGGCAAGCCTGGAGTCAGTTATGGGTCAGAGTGGGGACTTGCTGGTGTCCTTCTAAGAGACAATTTTATTATGTGCTTGTGATGACCAGGCAGCCAATCCTGCCTACGCTTAGCAGCTGGTTTTTTGTGTGTACGTGTGAAATTGTATCCATACTATTCAGCTGTCACAGATGCCGACTGTGGACCAGTGCTAATCATTAGATTGTGGGAACTTAGACTGAATAGGCTTCATGTGGTTGGTTTTTTTTTTTTTAAAAATAAACAACCCCACACAGTCCCACTACCTGGCTGTTCCCTGTACAGTGCAGAGTGTCACTGTGCTGTCTGATCGGTAGCAATATTCTTTTCTAAGACATGCAAAGAAATGGAAAGAAGTCTTTTCCAGACATTGCTTCCTTTTTTTCCTTAATGTGTTATCTGTTTGAGAGAGAAGATACTGTCTTATTTGGTAATAGGGAATGTTAAATGCTTTTCTTTTTTTTTTTTTTTTAAAACTACAAAGTGCGGGTGGGGTTTTTTTGAGGGCATTGGGCAAGTGTCACCAATGGGTCACTCTGTTCTAGCTTTAGCTCAGCTGTTGTCTTGAGGAAGCACTGGATTTCACAGTTTCCTTCCTTCTTTGGAACCATTAATTAGTATTCATCTCATCCTTAGGAGAAGTGGGCCTCTGATTCAGGCTTTTGGATCCCAGCTTCTGGCAGGCTTAAGAACTGTCAACCAAACAAATCCCATATTAAAGATCAAAATGAGTTTTAAATCTTCGCAAGGCCTCCATTTGTGCTAAATCTTACTACAGCCATTCAGTCAATATGCATGTGAAGTGATATTCGCTGTGATTAATTTATGTATCTAATTCACATTCCCAAACACCTCTTATTTGGGTAAAAAAGCATGTTAGATTTCTAACTTTGGCCTAACAACTTGCTCTAAATTAGGTGCTTAAGTGGCCTAAAGCAGACAGTATGAATATCCCTTTTATTGTTGCTAGAGAGAACCACTTTAAGTTTGGAAAACTGCACTCATTCTGTAAACATTGCACCTATCTATAGTCCAAATAACTGGTTATTGGCTGCACTTGACAGGGCTTTGAAAATACTCAGTTTTCCATTAGCTGGGAGAATAAATGTATTTTACAAATGTTAGGATTTAGAGGGGAAAAACACTTCTTTTTCAGTAATAAGCTTTCAGGACTGAAGTTTGCTGATCACACATGCAGACTACATTTGAAGGCCATAGTCTTGTTTTCTTTTAACATTGCTTGTTTATGGTTGTTGTGAAATACCTGGCACTCTGGTTTACTACACTAACTTGGTTCTTTCTTGGTAAGTCAATTCCTGTAAAGTAGTAATCGATGAGCTGAAAATCAGTATTTCTTTATAGTTGGGAATCCACAAAGGGTGTCCATTTGCTCATGGACGAGTAATAACTCCTAGTGTTCCTGGACAGCTGTGTCTTTAAGCTCTTCAGTGTCTAGAAAGCATGAAAGCCGTCACCTTCAAGAAAAAAATTAACATATTTGCAATTTCCTATTTACCTGTTTTTCAGCTGCAGAGTCCAAAGGTTGTCAGACTGGTGCGGAGCACAGACATTTTGTGCGCAGCGTAGGGTGCGTCCATACAGCTTTTAATGAAGGTTCTGTGCAGGTCCCGTAAGCGTGCCTTTCTTCGGGGAGTTGTCACTTGAACAGCCTGGTGTTATTTGGCTTCTTCTGCAGCCCGAACAATGTAAATGTAGGAAGTACTGGCAGAGGACCTAATGGAAAACTTTTGTTTGCCTTTTGTTCCTGTTGCCTCCCAGGGCTGGGGAACACTGCAGCCCTCCACTTTCGCAGCAGGGCCACTCCCTGGCTCTGTGCTTCAGGCTTGGGCACAGCAGCTAATTAAAAATCGGTCGTGTGAAATGTACAATTAGGTTATTTTTCTAGTAACTGTTTTAGAGTACTGAAAGTTACACTATTGCTTTAGTTCTGTAGGATTTCCCATAGAGAGTGTACTTTGTGAAATGGAGTAACTGGTATTTACCTATTCTGACTTGCACTGATGGTGTAAAAATTTGTTCTTGCATGGTAGAACTTAAAATAGATGAGTATAAATCCCTGAGGCATTAGTCAGTTGAGAACATAATTCAGACTATTTGTAGCATGACTGTTTTTTGCAACAAATTATTTTATATGACAAGTTGTGAGTTTGAACTAGGACAACCTCGTTCTATTATTTCTTCAAACATCTCATAAACCTGTTTTGGTATTACTTCTTGCTGCTTGTGTTGTTGGCAAAGTGTCTTTATCTGTGTTGTCATAAATGTTTTGACTGTCTGTGTTGTAAATATTCCAAAGAGAACACTGCAAAAGTGTGCTACAAAAGGAAACACTTGGATCAGGGCAGAGTAGGAAGCCAAAGTGAAGTTGGCCTCCTGGAATTAACTCGTGGTTTTGCTGCATGTGGATCTCAAGAGTCCATGCAGCTCAATTAAGTTCTTTGAGTTTTGTTGCCTTGAGTATATATGTAGGGACTGATATGTAAACCCAAAGAGATCTGTGATCTTCCCAGAAAAGTCACAGATGCTGAATGAAACCGTATGTTGGGGGAGTAAATGTTTAGCTACATAAGCAGGATCTTCATGATGACGAAATGCTACCGATGAGTGGTAACATTATACTATCTTTTTCCCCCTCTCCCCTGTCATCTGCTGGTTGGACCCCTAAGACAAAGGTCCATAAAACCAAGCACGGAAGTATGTTTCTTTCTGTTCTACCACTTGCCATCTCTGTGGGTCAGTGCTGGTGAGTGGTTGAATTGCCATCTCCAGCAGACCTGGTTCTGCTGGCAGCTAGAATATGAGGTTGGCCTACTTGCCCTTTCAAATTTTGACCCTCTGTGAAGGACGTGGGTCTTGAGTTGTCAAGGAGGTGTACCAGCAAGACGAGAGTATGCTCAAGCTGGGACAAGCCTGTCTCATGAAGGAGACAAGGGGGCTCGTTATCGGAGCTTTTAGTCCCTATTTGCTCCTGTGGCACAGCAGATGCTGGTTATTGTTACTGGGTGTTTAAAGAACTTTGTCATGAAGTGGCTGAGTTGCCTGTTACATCAGAATTATCCTTCGCAAGCTTCTGAGGTCTTAGTTCAATGTGGTGTCATTTTTGTTTTGTTTTGTTTTCCCACTAGCCAATAAAAGCAAGCAATAAAAGCTACTAGTTGTAGGTCAGAGTGAGTCATTTGGGAAATTCTTTGTGGACTAGATGATCTCAGAGGTCCCTTCTAACCTAATTTATTCTATGAAATACAAAGTTTGTACTGGTGCAGGTACCATCAAAGCAGTTGTTGATCTTGGAGAATCATTTTGGTCATATATTCTCACGCATTTCTCTGTTGCCTGGAGTGTTTGTAGCACTGTTCAAATTACTCGTCAAGTAGTGTTTAACAGTGTAAAAGATTTGAAGTGGGCTAATCTTATATGTAATTTAAATTAAGTTTTAAAACTTCTCATTGTTATAGGTTTGAGAATTGCAGTGCAAATATTTGCACTTTTGTCTAGAATCCATGACACGATCGCCTCATGTTAGCATCTCCTTCAGTGGAAGGCTGTAATGTCATGGTTTATGCTTCTGTCACTGAAAATTGTCAGTTACATGAATGTTCTTATTTAACATTTTTACAGCTCAGTTGTGGCCTATGGGTCCATCTTCCCATTCAGCTGTTCTTTGTTGGACATAGCATCTCTCTTCTGCTCTACCTTATTTTGACCAAGGCCTGTCAGTGCTACCTTTCTGATGCTTCCCGCCGCCCCCTGCTTACCCCAGCAGGTCAAAAAATGCTAGGTTATCTTCCAATAAAGTATTTCTGTAATAAGAATGATGATGGTATTGAATTAGAAGGATCATCAAAACTGGCAGTGCTCCTGACTTGTAGTACTAGCAAGCAGGTCAAATGGATAGTTTTAAAAAGCCCCCTGATTTGAATTTCTGTTTCACCATCTATTCAGAGCTGTGGGTTGGTTTGGTTTTTTTTTTGGTTTGGGTTTTTTTTTTTTTTTAAGGAAACATCTTTTTGTAGGAAATGGATGATATGTTAGTACTCTTTAAATATACATTTTTGAATGAAGACCAGTAAAGGTTCCTAAAGGTGAACTGTGAGCAATAAGTTCTGTGTAAAAGAGGTTTCCTGAGTTTTGGCTGGCATGCACTCAGCTACATTAAGCCCTGTTGAAAGGGGAACCCATTCTACTAAATTAGTTTTTTTGTAGTGAAAGGAACGCTATACAGGGAGTCACGTACACAGAAGACTTAGTGGAAAACCAAATTGCAGGGCTTTTTATTTGTCAGGATGAAGGATATTGCACCTGGTATAGGAGAGAACAACTTCTATGCTGCAGTGCGTAAGTCAAAGATAAATCTCGCTCAGGCTGGTAAAATAGCAGTTAGCTAGCATGATGCTGACTGTGGCTTGTCCTTGTCTTGTAAAAGCACAGTGGTGGATGCCTCAGTTCACCTACGATGAAAATCCACAGCATACTGTAAGGTGATAAATTCTTTTCTGCTGGTTTCATAATCAGGGATCAGTCTCAGAGCAGGTTCTGTAATTTATAGCTTTAGGCAGCCTTTTGTACTACATCCTGGTAATTAACCTGGAGGAGGAATAAAGGCCAAGGGTTTAACTTTACTCGGTGTTCCCTGGGAAATAGGCATAATTAAACAAATTATTTTGAACAAAACGGGCATAATTAAACAAATTATTTTGAACAAATATAGGTCATGGTCTTTTCATCCTTTTTTGACCTCAAATTATTGGACCTTGACATAGCTGGAGCCTGAACAGCAGCCACTAAATAAATTCCAGGAATGGGCGTGTATGCAGTAGCTGAGCTTATTTCTGTTGCACCTTGAAACAGAAGTTTTCTGGCAGCCTTAGAATTTTGTTCTTTACTTCTGTCATCATTGTGTAATTTGTATTTTTGTTATAAATATCTCCAGTTATAGTCCTTTTCTGTTGTGCTGTGGCTTAGAGGAGTGTATTTTCAAGATTCCCATATCACAGATTTAATCTTTCATGAACACGTCTGTTCCCTCTTAGCTCTGCCAAAGCAGCAGGAAAATGCTGAAGAGCCTGAGCGGTTCATGGCTTGCAATGTGAAGCAAGATAGTGATGTCCACTGCGGGAGTAAAACCTCAGATCTTTATTTAGAGTTTTGAGGTGGACCTCCAGGGTGAACACTGGGAATGGGGAGAGGACCTTAACAGTATTTGTTCTGTATTTTCTTCAAGGCACTCCCTCTTTCTGTGTGTGGTTTGGTTGTTTGGATTTTTTTCCTCCTCTTACGCACTACTTTTATGGCTGAGTAAACACAGGCCTTGCTGTTCCTGTATCCTCCCACACAGTATTTGTGTAGCAGGGTGGACTTCTGCATCTTCTGTTCCCTGGCCTATGTTACCACTTTGTTGTCAGCAGGCAGGTGCTGCTCATCACTAACAATTTTAGTAAGATGTGGATGTAGCAGAAGAAATTTGGGAAGATGGGCTTAGAAGATGAAATGGAATCAAGGCTGTGGGAATGGTTGGGAAAGTTAATTTAGAGGGTAAATATTTGCTAAGTTAGAGAAATGGCCAACAGAGTCTCGATGAAGTACGGAAAAGGTGGTGATCAGGGGAGTTTTTGAACGTGAGAAGTCAGTGTGTTTGTGGATCTAGTTTGCTTGGAATCAAACCAGTGTGGGAAAATTTCCCCTTGGAAAAGTCCTGGATAAATGCAGTGTTCGAAAGAAGCAAGTGGAACATTTTTATGTATACAGTAACATTTTTTTCAGATTGCTAATGAAGTTAGCCATTATTTCTCAACCTCAGCTTTAGTTGCCAAAAGGCTCTTTTAATTTTTTTTCAATTTGAAAGGAACATTCTACATGGGATTAAAAGCAAGCAAACAACCCTGCTAAGAAAAACAATGCCTATCCCATTGCTCCCCACCCTCTACCACAAAACCCCCCAAGCCTTTTTGCCTTAAATTTGTACCTAAAGCTTTATTGTAAAGGCATCTTATCATTTTTTTGGAGTGTCCTGTCATTATTGTATTTATACATGAAGCTAAAAAGAAATAAATTTAAAAAAATAATTATGGTTGCACATGAAGGAAAAAAAATTCATTTCAATGCTGTAATAATTTGTATATCAAAAATGTACCTATTGACTAATAAGCATTATGCATGCTAAGAATCTGGGTTGTGGGGTTTTTTGTTTGGTTTTTGAGTGACTTGAGTAATAATTGTTCTTTTTTATTTTAGTACCACGACTATGTTTTACTAGGTAAAGCCAATTACTGATGTAGTGAGGCTCTGAAGTGCCAGGCTGCCTTCTCATGAGATTTTTTTTTTTTTTTCTGGCACCTCTCCCCTCCCATGCACGCATACCTGCCCAGAGGCAGCAGCGGAGTGGAGCTGGCGGTGTGGGCAGCGCAGGCAGTGGGCTGTACGGCTCCCCTGCCACCACATACGCCGTCCCAACATGTGTCTGGGGCTTGGCAGCTCCCTCCAGCAGTCCAACACGCCTGTGTGCAGGCTGTTAGGAGGATGGCAAAGTGTCGGGAGGGAGGAAGCTGCCTGCCCTTTTTCCGGCAGAGGAGGAAAACATGCGTTTTGCTTTCAGCTCTTATCAGAAATGTTGAGTTTTTGCTTTTTGGCCTCATAAGCTTGGGGTCTTAACAGTCCTTGTATGGGTAACAGCAGGCATTGTCTCCAGCAGTTATGATTCTCTTCGGATAGCAATATCTTGTAAGTGCTCTTTGGATGGGTTTTATAACCTGAATTTGCATCTACTTTATTAAAGCGTTCGGCTTTATCAAGTTCTGTAAAGTTGCAGTGAAGTGTGGTGGCATTTTGAAGACAGTCAGGCTGGAACATTCTCTCTAGAGCATTGAAAAAGACCCCACACAGCTGCTGCCATAGCTTTATGCTCTTTATTTAACATCAGTGAATATTCAAAAGTAAAAATCCATTATTTTGCTGAACTGCAGCGTTGACCATAAGAGACCTTTTTCAAAGATTTAGCTTCTAGCATTAAAAAGGGACACAGATAGGAACCAACTCTTAATGTAGGATATGCATTGGGCACAACTGGAAAAACAAACTTGATCTCCCTGATGACTGCTCTGTGTGGAGTTTGTGCTCTCTTGTGTATATTGCACAGTAATTGTATGCCAGATTTGGTGCTGTAGGTCTTATGCACTGTGTTTGCATATGAAATGAAAAATTACATAGAGCTTAGTCATGTAGAGAAGTAATCAAAAGCTTGTTGCCTTTTCAGCTGTAGCAGCCTTGATGTTTAAGTTATTCCAAAACTCCTTCTAGATAGCACTGCAGTGAAAGGTCTCATTGGAAACCAAGGCTGAAGGGAATGTGGGAAAAATGTTTACCATGTTATGGAGAGCATCTTGTAAGCATCTGATACGATGTAAAAATTTCTGTGAGCCTTTACCCTTCAGATATAATCTGGTTATGAACGGTGTCATGTTAGCTAATCTGTAGTCTGTCCTTCCTTTTTGACCTCCACTTCTGTTTTGGACAGCTAATGACTTTGTGCACTTCTGTGCTGGCAGAGGCGCTGTCAGCTTTGAGAGATCCAATTTGTTCTAGTGATCTTACCCTTCCAGTAAACCCTTCATATTTTATGGCAATCCTGTAAGCATGAAGTGTATCCCTTCCGCTTCTTACTCTGACCTTGCACTGTTGCAGACGTTTGCATTTAAATGCCTTCTAACACTTCTCATACCATTACTCACTTGAAGACGTGGCTTGTTTGTCAGATGATTTTCTACTCTTGCTTAATAAGACTGTTCTGTAGAGGCTGCAAACTTCTGGAGACTTTAATAGCACAATAAGCATTTTGAAGTAATACATCCTTAACAACATAATAGACAAAGTGAGCAGTAAGTAGTAACTGAAATGAATAAGAAAAATAGTCTGAGGAGTGACTGTACAATGGCTTAGATATCTGACCATGTTTATTGGTCCAGCAAAAGGAAATGGGAAGAGGTTTCTCAGGGAAAAGCCTGTGCGACTTGAGCAGTTTATGTCTAAATTTTGGTAACTGGCTACTGCAAACATGTTGCCTGTTAATTTTATGTGGTGTAATTAGTGAAGCATTACAGAAAATAACTGTATCACACATACTTTCCAGATCTTCGCAATGAGTTACCCTGGCTATCCCCCAGCAGGTGGATATCCACCAGCAGCCCCAGGTAAGTTGTTTAGATGAAGTATACGTTAAATGGCAGTGGTGGTCCTATCTGGAGTGGAAAGGTGGCATGGATGAAGAACAAGACTGCAGTGGGTTTTCTTGACTCACTGAAGCTTTCTGTGCTCTCTTGTTAAGTCCCATTTTATCTTGGCTGGGGATTCTGGTTTATATAGTATGGGTGCTTCACCATGTGCTCATATAAGGTCCATTTTCATTCATCTCAAATGAAGCACACAGCACTAGGAGGTGGTCATAATTTGACCAAAATCAATAAATGTCAACGAACAGTGTCCTGTCAGTACTGAGCCTTGAAGGCAGCTGGTGAGAAAAACGAGTATGGGGAGAAATCAGTCACACGATTTAAAACAATATCCCTCAAAAAATTCGGGCTTTAATTATCCCTAATTCACTGTTCTTAGGCAGATGGTTGTATATGGAAGGGAAAGGGCTGTTAAAAAGGGTATCAATTATAATAATATAAAGCTGATGAAATATATAACTACTGCTTGGTATCAGGGTGAACTTTATCATTGTTAGTAATGAACTTTATAGTTGTTAGTATTGTTGGTAGAAAGAAAGGACTGGAGTCATACGGGTATGGTGAAATACGGAGTTAGGCAAGCTAACTCGGGAAGGGGAACAGTGTTACAGTGAGAAGCCAAACTAGCCTGGGAGGATAAGTCCTATTTTTCAGCAGAAATGTTCTGGCTTAGTTAGACTGCTGTGCAGACAAGACTGTACTGCTGTGTGCAGCCCAGTTTTGTGACTTGGATGGCTGTGAATGTACTGTGTCATGCTCTGTAGACATCTCTCAAATTAGCAGCCTAAAATGAATTAATAATATCTTCCTACTGGAATACCCGGACAACTTCGTAGTTTAAGAGAAGCTACTCTCTTGTCAAAAAAGGGCATTTACATTATTAACTCTCGAGTGTTAACCTTCAAATATGTTTAGAGTTGTTTTAAATGAGAACTTATTGATTCAATGATAACTAACATGATTAGAAATATCCAGTGAGGCTTCTCTTTATATCATAATTGCACTGCTGCCCTGCACCTCTTCAGTTAACTTTCATTCTCCCAAACTGCTAGTGTTGAACAGACATTGTATTAGAAATGTTAGTAGTAAGGAATAAGCTTAAAAAGGTGTACTTTCTTGTTTCAGTACAGCTGTGTTTGATTTCAGGTAGCAGTCCTTGGGGTGGTGCTGCCTATCCACCTTCAAATCCACCTCCAATTGGTCTAGAAAATGTGGCTCGCTATGCCAACCAGTTCAATCCCAACTACATGGCTGGAATGGTGAGTTTGCTTTCAATTAATGTGTTTTACTGTGACTTCCTTAAGTGCAAAGATATGTTTCTGGCATTGCCGCCGAGAAGTTTATCACTTGAGTTCTGTGCCTTTATGTCTAGTGTGTTTAGGTGTTGAGCATTCAATATCATCTATTGAAGAAAATGGTTACTGCAAGCAATTCCTTATTTTAGGAAAGCAAATCATTAGTTAAATGTTGATTTAGTAGCCTAACTTCAAAAGTCATGGACATAAAAGTAAATGTAACTTGGCTTTTGCTGTGCAGAGGAATAGGGGAACACACCATTAACGCTGAGTATCCACTGTTAATGTATTCACGTTGGCGAACACAGTCCAGATTTTGCGTATTACCTGGATTTTGGCCAGTCTGAATAAGGAACAAGGCTGTGCAATTTGAGGTATCAGTGACTCATCCCTGAAAAGAACGTGGGATCAGCTGTCTCTTATAAGCACTGATGTTTAACAGATGGCAGTAAAAACCTTTTACATTGAAGAAAATGCAGGTATTTCCAGTGTGACTTTTTTTTTTTTTTGCATGGAGTAGAAGTGAGTGACACTTCTGATAACTTAGTCTTCAGAAATCTGTTATGCTGCATAATGAATACACAGTTTGTAGGAAGACATTTGCATTATAGATGCCCTTCTGAGGCAATGATTAAATGAAGTGATTTGGCAGCCAGCAGTCAAAATGAGCAATAAACTATTTAGGGTGCACATAGCAATATCCACAGCAACTAGCTTCTGAGGACACTGCAGGCATCAAATGTCAGTTCTTCTGGTTCCTCTGTAGAAGAGGGTCCGAGTGTGTCACGTGGGAAGATGATATTGCATGTGGAGTGGAGTATCTTCGTGGCAGTCTCTGCAGATGTCTTTCCAAATGTAGCCCAGGAACTCTTGGTAGTTGTAAACTACTAATGAGTCACAAACCAGCCAGAGGTTGCTCATAGTAAATCCCTGCACTCAGATGATGTCATGTAAGGTCATGTAAGGCACCCATGGATAGACTCATAGAATCGTTTACGTTGGAAAAGACCTTTAAGATCATCAAGTCCAACCATTAACCTGACACATACCAAGTCCACCACTAAACCATATCCCTAAGTGCCACATCTACATGTCTTCTAAATACCTCCGGGGTGGTGACTCAAACACTTTCCTGGGCAGCCTGTTCCAGTGCTTGACAACTCTTTCTGTGAAGAAATTTTTCCTAATATCCAATTATTTTTCCTAATATCCAGAGAAGGGAAAAGCATAGTTTTGTGTTGCTGAGATTAATTGGCGTAAGTTTTTAGAGTAAGAGGTAGGTGTGTGGCTGTTGGCGCTCTTCCATGTGAGTGGTGTGTAATGCTGGACGCAGTGGCAGGTATGTGTCTGTTGGTTCTGCTTCTTGATGTATGGCAGCTGATGATAACAGTAAAGCAAGAGTCAACTGAACACAGGTTTTTTTCCATCTTGCTTGCTAGTAAGACATGATTATTGCCAAGTTCTTTTGCGGATGCAGAGCTACCCATGTTGGTTGGGTGCTAGTATTGTATTAAGCGTGTTATTGAAACTCAACTGTTTGTACACCTTCCCGTCTCTTGCTTTATTGGCTGTCATTGCAGGCATCCAACCTGGCAGGGACCTTTGGAGGGACAAACGTACCACAGGGCATGTATCCTTCAACGCCTGGGAGTTATCCCCCCGTCCCTCCAGGTGGCTTTGGGCAACCTCCATCAGGACAACAGCCCTCTTATGGAGGGTATCCTCCACCTGGAGGAAATCCACCATCAGGAATGCCAGCTTACCCAGGATACCAAGGTGGTGCCATGCCAGGCCAGCCCACACCACCGCCTGGTCAGCAGCCTATGACCTATCCAGGACAACCACCAGCAACTTACCCAGGGCAGCAGCCCATGCCCAATTATCCACCAGGCCCAGCTGTGAATCCTTCTATGCCCTCCTACCCAGGACCTACAGGGCCTACGGTCTCTCCTGTAACAGTAAGAGCATTCAGTGCTTTTATTTTGAGATGTGACCATGTATGTTTCTCTACATTTTCTTTGTGTCTATAAGTGTAAACCGACCCTAAAATTGAAAATAAAGTCATGAAAAGAAGTTTGACTAAAGAGAGAGATGGATCCTTTCCAAATGCAAGCCATATAGGCTCATGTGACTTGAAACAAATGCTGGTTTACCACATTATCCAAGAAGAAAGATTCGACGTGAATTCAAATTTAATGAAATTTGCCTTTCCTAACTTAACAAAGTATTGCCAGTTGTATATACAGTTTCATCAAACCTTAATTAATTGGACAGCAGATTTAACATCAGTGAACCTTATTGACCTTGGATTTTCTCTTAATTTGGGTATGGAAATGAACAAATTGTTTAAGGTGGGGTTTTTTTGAGTTTTCTCTGTTACTTGTCTAACAAAAAGAAAATTGGTAACAGTGGTCATCTTTCCTAAGTAGTGAAACACAGTCTTTTACTGATTAACACTAATATGCAGCTCAACTTGGTCTGATTTTAGCATGGAAACCGAGGCACGATCACCGATGCACTGGGATTTGATCCTCTGAAGGATGCAGAAGTCTTAAGGAAGGCCATGAAGGGATTCGGTAAGCAGTCTGTGGATTTACATTTCAGTTAAAAGTAGAATTTCAGCTTTGATTCAGCTCTGATCTTTCTCCATTGTTATGTGTGTACTGAGTGGGGTAGTTCACAGGGGATTGTCCTTGGTGATCAGAAGAATTATTGGAAGTTCATGTAGGCGTAAACAACATCATGAGTTTGGTATTTGGTTTTGGGGTTTTTTTTGTATTCTTACTGTGTTTGTGATTGGGAGTACAGCTTGAAGTTCTGTGGTCGTACACAAGCGGAGATACTGTAGATGAATTACAGGCATACACGTCCTTTGGTTGGGTTTAGAAGAGATGGGATCAAATGGAAACAGAAAGCTGAGTCCTCACATGAAATGCATGCTCATTCTGTGGTGTCTGTGTGCATGTACAGGAACCGATGAGCAGGCTATTATCGATTGTCTTGGAAGTCGTTCAAACAAGCAACGGCAGCAGATCATCCTGTCCTTCAAAACAGCTTATGGAAAGGTAAGTACATCGTGAGAACAGAAGGAAGAAGAAATAAGAGCCTACATTCCTTCACTGGAAGTCTTAAGACTTAATGTTTGGAAAAAAAAGTTTGGAAGTTGCTTAAGGGGAAGATGGTTCACAAGTCATAGCCTGTTTAGGGTTCTGCTTTTACCCACTCTTGACTTTTTTCATGCAGTGTTTCAGATGAAACATATAAAGCAGTTTCTCTCCTAAATGGTTACTTTGACTCTTTGGTCTGTGGTCCATTTAATTGGACCTTAATTACCTACATGTACATGTTACGTTATGCTGGTTTTAGTGTTGTTAAGTGCAATAGCTTTACTTTGAAGATGTATTATTGATGCTTATGCATAAAGAATTCTAATTAAACTCCACAGTTCTGGTGCTTAGATTTGTCCATTTTGGTCTTTACGCATTTTTTCCTTGTTTTTACTTCTCATTAGGATTTGATCAAGGATCTCAAGTCTGAGCTATCAGGTAACTTTGAGAGGACAATCTTAGCAATGATGAAGACACCTGTCATGTTTGATGCTTATGAAATCAAGGAAGCTATAAAGGTTTGTGTAGGAGATACACATTTATAAGATAGAGGAAATAATAGAGCTGATAAAATTTTTGGTAGTTGTTTAAAAGCTTGAACTTACATTCCTTCCTCTCTGTCCAGATATTCAACCCACTGTTTGTCTGATCTGTACCCCATTTCTTGGAGGTATATGATAGTGAAATTGAGAAATGTTATACCCATAGGTTAAAGGTAAACACTGTTCAATAGGTTTGTGTTGTAACAAAAATATATTAATAAATAAATACACAAAAAAAGGCAGAAACTGAGTTCTAACAGTCTTTGCAGTTCATTCCTTACATAGTCTTGAGTAAGCTGCTGAGGTGGCTCACTTCTAAGCTAGCCACTGCATGGGGTGCCTTTGTTTCTGGGTTTTTGCTTTGAGCTGTGATGAAACTGATGATAAAACCGCTCAACTTAGAGTTTCCAGTGACCTTACATTCTGTGCTCAAGACAGTTCAGAAAACTAGGTTCATAAAAATTTTGGGCAGGGTGTACCTTCTTATCATCTTTTCCCCCACGTCAAAAGTGTATTTTCTTAGCCCATGCTGAACCTTTTCTAAAATATTATGGAAGTATTGTGTACTTTCTCTTTAAAGCCATCAGACTATTTTATAAACACTTAGGTTTTTAAAATAAAAACAGGTCAAACATTTGTATGTCAAGACAATGTTTAAATGAAGGTGAAATAAATATTTCCATTACTGCCAGTATGTATATTTACATGTTCTTTGGCTGCAATTTTAAAGTAGCTAGGAGGATGAAATAATATTAGCTGTATTGTTATTGCAACTGCTATCTATTAGTTAGTGAAAGTTACCTATTAGAATTAAAAAATTCATCTTTAATGGTAGAAAAAATTGATTCTTAAAGTGCCTAAAATCTGGTGTGAAGGATGACATTTTAAAATGAAATTTTGTTTTCATTATTATTTTAATTACCTGTGCAATTTGTGTCTTTAATACATATCTGTGCCTCAGAAACATGTTATAAGTAGCATTTAAACTACTTGCGTTGACTTC
>VYZW01044388.1:9907-30909 GCA_013401315.1 Balaeniceps rex | reverse complement strand
TTAAAACAGCTAGCAAAGAGAAATTGACCTTTTTGGTGTTATCTATACTTTCTGAGGTAGCAAGTAATTCTCTGATGTAATTTCTTCTCAGCCTCTGAGGTTTAGACAAATGTCATTTTATAAGTTTAAGGAGGAGAAAAACATGTCCTGATCCCATCATTTATCCATGTTTGTAAAAAAATTTAGAAAAAATAAAGGGAAAGAAAAAGAAAATTTCCCAAAAATTTTGCTTCTTGATGTTGCATTACATGATAAAGTGAGAACATGTTCCCAAATCTAATTTTTAGAGTGACGTGGCAGATTCTTGCCTGAGCAATTTTGTTCACTTTCAGAATAATCTGAATTGGTGCGATGTTTACATTGAGATGAAATTTGAATGAAACTCATTGTGACTGGTCAAATAAGAAGTCAGAAAAGTGTTTCAGGAGAAGCAGATAGGATATACNATGTTTGTAAAAAAATTTAGAAAAAATAAAGGGAAAGAAAAAGAAAATTTCCCAAAAATTTTGCTTCTTGATGTTGCATTACATGATAAAGTGAGAACATGTTCCCAAATCTAATTTTTAGAGTGACGTGGCAGATTCTTGCCTGAGCAATTTTGTTCACTTTCAGAATAATCTGAATTGGTGCGATGTTTACATTGAGATGAAATTTGAATGAAACTCATTGTGACTGGTCAAATAAGAAGTCAGAAAAGTGTTTCAGGAGAAGCAGATAGGATATACTGTATAATTTCTTACACAGTAGCGCAGGACTAACTACATCACACCCAACAGAGATATGGACACAGCTACAAGTATTTTTTCTTATATGTGTGTGTATAAGTATCTATATTTATTTACACATACATATATTTATGCTTATCTATTCTTGTTCTAACATGTATCAGTAGGTATGGAGGGACCCGATAAAAAAATGAAAAGATGCCAGGTTAAAGCTGGATCTGTGCAATAAGGTGCCTGGAAGACAGGAACAAGAAGTGAAAAATGAGATGAACAGTACAATGAAAACATAGTGAAGGTACCTAGAATGATATAGTAAAGTCAAAGAACGAAAAAGAGGACGTCAGTCTGACCACTAGGAACATGAGCAAAGTTAACATCAGGGGAAGATACAGTGATTTGCTAAAAATGAAAAACAAACCTCAGGGGCAGTCACAAAAAGTTGAAGGATTTCATAACTGCATGTAGACTTCTGGGAATAACTGGATTAACTTTCCTAATTATTAAAAAAATGTATGTGAAATCTGCAACAGTCATTAATTTGCCCTTAAAGAATTCAACCTTTTCTCTTTTTGCTTCAGAATTGGGGCTTTGCTATTAATTTGTTGTGGACTGTTATTTTAAGGGGTCATTATCAGAGTTAAAATAAAAATATGTTCTCAAGTGAAGTATTATCGTATCACTGGAAAAAAGCTTAGGATACTTAATTGAAAAAAAAGAGTCTTTACAAGATATTCAGAAGACTGATCTTTTATTTCTGTGGGAGAGAGAGTATGAGATTACAGACTGTTGATTAATTTTTGAACTTCTTAGTTTAGCTATCCTCTCTTAAGACCCAAGTTTTTGCATGAAAAAGGTGGCAGAGTTGGGGTTTTGATTTTAAGTTTGCTGAAGCATGTACTATCAGTTAATAACTGAACTTGTCTGCCAGGTTAGCAAATACTTTGTCCATCACTATTTCTGTCTTATTTGAAATTTATTACTTTATTGAGTAATAGATTAGATTTCCTCTCCAGAGCGGATGGAGGGAGAATAGGTCTTTGTAATATAACAAACAGATATGATAGAATAAATAAGAATTGTAAAAGGCTACTAAATTAAGCACAATGTTTACAAAGAAAAAACAGACCAATCTCAAGCCCCAGGAAGTACAAGAGTACCCCACTGAGTGCAGTATTGTCAGGGCCCATAACTACGTGACAAACCCGCTAGACACTGGGGTCTGCTTAGATCAAGCTCAATGAAACGTTAAAGCTAAAATGTTCAAAGTAGTGCTACAGCTGCAGTGGGTGCCCACAGGTGCCTAAACTGCAACATTTTCTGCATTTCTATTTTGTACATGCAATTAACTTGAAGTGAGAAATCTGACTTTTTAATATACGTAAAATAGACACTATTTTCCTAAACCACAATAATTTCTGGAATTTTAACAAAATAAATCCCATTCTACTTAGAGAGCAATCCAAATTATTTTCAAGTGTCCTTTGAAAACCCTGGAGAGAGAAAGGAAATTAATCTTAGATACATGGTCTAATGAGTATTTAATTTATGTGAAGTTGATCAACAGCAAGAGAAGAAATTGAGAAAGGGAGGCAAACTGATTAGAACACTTCTCTGGAATTCAGTACCTCTGGATTCAAGTGATGATAGAAAAAAACCCAACCAACCTTCTGACAAGTTTCTATTTTTTAAAACACAGAAAAGAAACACAGGTGTTGGCTTTTACCTGTTCAAAATAAAGTCTATAAAAACCTAAAATATTAAAGATTACCAAGTAGAGGTGAATATTTTGATGGTTAAAGAGCTGGCTGCCAGTTGGAACTAGATTAGATCAATGAGTTGTCTGAAGAATGTGTAATGCTACACCATTGTAACACTTAGCGATGTTTTTGGTCTCTATGAATCTGGCAGTTTAGCAGCTTGACAGTTGGCACTGACATACTAAAATTTATTTTTAAACTTGGCGTTGATATACTATGGCTTGTTTTTAGGTTTTTATCAGTAAGACATTTTAAAATGGTAATTTTAAATCTTGTTTCGTAAAGTCGTTAACTAACTCCTCATATTAACCATTTCCAAAATATCCAAAGCTTGTATCTGTGAAAGTATTCATTCATGATTATTTCATAGATGTGTTTCCTGGAGGTACAATCATCTACTTTTTCACAAATGAACTACAGAAAAATGCCATTTAATAAATCGCAGAATCATAGAGTATCTCAAGTTGGAAGGGACCCATAAGGATCATTGAGTCCAAATCCCTGCTCCTCTCAGAACTACCTAAAACTAAACCATATGNTTCTCTTCTCCAAGCTGGACAAGCCAAGTCACCTCAGCCACTCCTCAAGTTTTGCCCTCAAGACCTTTCACCACCCTTGTCACCCTCCTCTGGACACAGTCTAATGGTTTGATGTCCTTCTTATATTGAGGTGCCCAAAACTGCACACAGTACTCAAGGTGGGACCGCACCGGTGCAGTGTTGAGTGGTACAGTCACCTCCCTTGACCAGCTAGCTGTGTTGTGCTTCATGTACCCCAGGACATGGTTGGCCCTTTTGGCTGCCAGGGCCCACTGTTGACTCATATTCAACTTGCCATCAACCCAAACCCCCAGATGTCTCTCCGCAGGGCTACTCTCCAACCTCAATAAATAAAGAACTGCTTCAGTGATATTTTTAATAAGGTATGCTAAATAATGTACGCCCATTGTTCATTTAGAACCCTCTAAAACTGCAATTTTCTTTAATTGATAAGACTTACAAAATGTGACTCAAAATGACAATATGTCATTTGATGACAATTTATAAAATAGCACTCAAGTTTTTAATTGCATCTGTTCTGTTGCTAGTGATAAAGAGGTAAGGAAATGACTACGAATGACATAACAAGAAAAAACGTTATTACTATGAATTTTGTACTTTAAGTCACAGCTATGTTTTTATCAGTTATGTTACAATAGTAATATAGTAAAATGATCTTTCAAATGAGGACCTTTCAGTATAAACTAAAGTTGTGTAACCAATTCTGATAATTTAAATCCAGATTCTAAATTAAATTTGAAAGGTTAGATGGGTTTTAATTTTTTTTTGTTATTATGCAATAAACATTTTTCACTTGCATAAACATTTTATTAGTTTTTGTATAAAAAAGGCATATAGAATACAGAACATTGCACTCTGGAAGGCATTTGTGTGGGAAGGAGAAGAAAGTGCAGTAAAAATGATTGAATGTTCAAAGGCTATCTAAACCAATTTAAATAAGGAAGTTTTCTATGATACTGTTTCTGTTCTTCCCCATTCTTAGATATCTGCTTAGCGGGACTTGCATCTCACTTGTAGCAAGATCTCATTTATGCAAAACACAGCTTACCAAAATTGTCAGATTGTTATTTTTGGTGAAATGACTCCTCCTAGTTTGAAGAAAAATGTAAGATTTTTCATTGACTGCCATAGTTCCTCAGTGATTCTTTTGATTTTTACACACATTAACTTGATGTATATGTTTATCTGTTTTATCTAAGATACACATCTATACAGTTTATATATTTTTTGTCAAGTGGTGCCAGCCAAATGTGTTTGCATGTGTGCTTTATATAAGGTGCATATTCTCTAAATTCAGAGCACTTAATTCCTCACTAGTGAGAGATTGAAATGTTTGTAGCTTTATACTTCAAGTAGTCATTTATGCTGATACAAACAGCACTTTGTGTAGTTGCTTACAACTTGAAAATAACCATGAGTGTTTGGAATTAATTACTTGCACATTTTAAAATGCAATTTGTTAATCACTTAGAGTTTGAATTCATGAAGCCTGAGGCACTATCTGCTAGGAAATTACTCCAAGCACAGTGATGCATTAAGATTCCCGAGCACTGTTCTAGCTGTCTCAAAAGCATAACATTGGCCATGGCCAAGAAGGACGATCAGTCCAAGGAGGCCAACTAGCTCTGGGGCCAGCTGGTAAAACACAGTGTATGTCTGGACAGTTTATATCTCCTACCCTCTGAGTGGTGTGGACACATCCTGCCTATGCTCACTCTTAGGCAGTTTATTGCGTTTTAGCATTCAACAGTCTGGTTGCCTTAGCCTGGGTGCCACCTATGATGAAGGAAGTCTCCAAACCACAGGCTCCGGGAACATGGGAAATATGTCAGAGGAAAGATCATTCTGTGCAGCTGCTTTTGCCACAGTCTTTCCCTAACACACCTACATCTGTCAGAGAGAAAATACTGACTCTCTGGTTCAAGTTAGTTTCTGTGGCCTTACCTGACTAATGTTGCCTTTCCATTTCTCAGCTAATTTGGTTTCTTGCAAACCTCTTAGAAATGGTGTTATAAATAGATTAAAAAGCTATGCATCCTTCTGGGCAGATATCTGTAGTAGCCTGAGTTCCTTTGGCTTTCGTTGGTAATGCACAGCATATAAATTTAGATTTTTGCATGTGGTTGCCAGAAATAATCAACTACATAAGCCTTCCCTGTCAGCTGTAAAATTCAGAGCTTTAGAGCTCAAAACTTATTCAAGGGCTCTGCAGCAGAGACAATGAGTAACATTGTAATTACCACTAGCATGTTACTTAATGTCAGTGTAAACACAGTGGGAGATGGTGTCATTGAGAATGTTGTCATAACAAAATTTAACAGCAAACGTCTAGTACCAAAGAGTTATGGCTGACTTAAGATTTTGCACATCTTGCTGGTTACCCTGGATGGGAAAAGCCTGCTTGCTGGCTTTCAAGAATACAGGTAGAACTTGTATGCGTTATTAACTGGAACTCATACTCTTACATTTTAATTCTTAAAAAAAAAAAAAGAAAAAACACACTGTTATGACAAAATATGAACAAGTAGAAAGCCTGAAAAAAAGAGAGAGTGGAAATCATCAGGTTTTGTTTTTTGATGGTTCATTCAAACTCTGATACTGATGATGACCACAGTGGAAATCAATAACTCTGTGTTAGTTTCTGTACTGAAGTATTGGCACAGGATGTATCAAGTTAATTTGTTTTCCTTTGCTGGGTTAGATGATAATCTGAAGTGAAGTGTTTGAAAGCTGTACTGTTTGAAAAAAAAGGAAAAAAGGGTCATTCTAGATATTATTGGATAACAAACCTTGATTGTCCTTTCTGATTTATTATAGTTTTACAATAGTTTTTAAATTATTGTAATCTTTGCATGTATTATGCACCAGGAATTTTGACTCGATCCTTGGCTTTATCCATGAGTTCTTTAATTTTCACTTCCTTTCCCCTTTCACCCCTCAAAAGCACAATGGCCTTTTCAATATGCACTGTATAAAAAGCCAGGAATTGAGGGAGGAATCACAGAAATAACCTGATTTCACCAACAAAAAGAAATCTTTTAGGAGTGTAGGTCTATTCTACCCCTAAATCTTCTTCATTTAAAAAAGAACACATAAATATCAGGGTCTAGAAAGTAAGATATGAAATTTATCAAAAAGACCTGCCCTCCTCTGAGAAATTTGTGTGCCAAGAAACCATGAAACTCGATAAGGCTTTGGTAGCCAAGTTATGTTACATTTCTTTATGTCAAAATTTACTTTGCATATAGAAGAGTAAAGATAACTACCTGTTTGAATCTCTTCAGCAGCTTTCTCTCCTCTTTTTAGTCAAATTAATGATCCATACAATACTTAAATGTTAAAGAAATTATTCTGTTTCTGCCTTTCTCCTAATTCTTCCTTTTATTTCAGTCCCTTATTAGCTATTTATCCGCTTTTAACAGTCTCCTTTTTTTAATGTCCAGCCACAGTATTGCTCTTCCTTTGATTCAAATGAATCCTTTTTCCTTCACTTTAAAATCTTCCTTTAAAACTCACTTTCACTGACAGGCTTTCAACTGTGATTGAGAAGAGCAGCTCTATTCCTACTGCTCTCTGTTGTCTTAATTAGCTATTCAGTTATTATCCTAATTAGACTGTAAGTTCCTTGTGTCATGCACCTTGCTAAGCTATTTGTTTTTAAATCTCCACATGCATTTATAGTATGCAAATAATACCTAATGATAATAGCAGTAAGTAAAGATGATAAAACAGATGAACATGAAATGCTTCTCTTCTGATCATTCACCTATGCAGAAATATTTTTAATTACTATTGTTGTAGCTTTCGTAGCCACATTATAACACACCAAAAGCCAGCTGATGAATTTTTAATTTTTTATGCCAATGAATAGTATGGATGATGTTTTGTTGGGGGTTTTTAATTATATGTTTTAATACCCAATACTACTAATAATCAGCATATCTTTAAAGCTTTCAATGAAGTCTTATGGGGCAAGGAAGAGTACAAGAAGTCTGCCAAAGCCTTTGACAACATGCTAAACAACATTCCAGGCTTAGCAGGAAATTCCTATGCTCTGTATTTTTTTAAATTGGGTTAGTAAACATTAAAAAATATATGTTATTAACTGATGATGCATGAACCTTGGAAGGTCCATCTGACAACAAAACCTTCTGAATTTATTTGCCATTTGTAAACATCCTAATTCAGAACAAAAAACTTGAGAATGGCTAGTATCATTTTATTAATGCTTCCTAGTTTAGGACAGCATTTATAAGAAATTTTTTTCTGCAGTTTTTTATAGATATAAGAAATGAGAGAGATCTTTAGAAAATAAATGTTCAGTATTTTTAAATTTATATCACAGACAGACTAACTGCATTTCAACGATTCTCTGCCCAGTTCTTCCTTAGGCTTCTTCTGTGGACACTTTCACACAGCCAAAGTACAGGTTCTCCAAATCAGCTCGTACTAGGTGTCTCTGCTAACCTTATCCTTGTTTGGCCTGGCACTAAAGTGTCACCAAGAACAGAAAAAAGTCAAAAAAACGAAACCAAAAATCTCTGCAGCTTAAAGGCCAGAAAATGTTCTATTCTGTTCACCTGGATAGTATTTTGTTTCTCTGTGTGTGTATATTTGCGGGTAGTCTATATGCAGAAGGGAAGAGCTGGGTTTGCTATAGTAGAAGCAAGGATGATGCTTCACTTGTTTAAAGTGCAGCTCCACTAGTAATTGATATTCTGTTCATCAGCTGAAGGAGCTTGTGGAGGGACACTACGTGGGACAAGTGGAACCATTTCAAGTCCTCACTTCCCTTCCGAGTATGAAAATAATGCTGATTGCACCTGGACCATATTGGCTGAACCAGGAGATACCATTGCTTTGGTCTTTACTGACTTCCAGTTAGAGGAAGGATATGACTTCTTAGAGATCAGTGGAACAGAAGCGCCATCAATATGGTAAGTCAGAGATGTTGTAAAGATCTCAGTTTCTGTTTTTCTTTTTTGGTGAGTACTTTGAAAAGATATTAAGGGATGTTTAAGAAATTTTCTACCTGTTAGTAATGATAATTTTGTTATGCATTTTCCTATGATCTGTTCCACCCTCCAGAACTGAAAAAAAGTATAGTAGTTTGCTTCTGCTTCTTTCCAAATCTTCATCCTTCCTCTTATTTTCCTCCACCTTTGAGAGTTATATTTGTAAGGTATCTTAGTAGTGAGAATTTATTGATGTTACATATTTGAACTTGGTATGAGAACATTTTCTGATGCTGTGTCTTGAACGGCTTATCATGATATTGTACTCCAACAATGAAAGTAGTGAGCAAAATTCAGCCTCACAATAAACCAGGAATATATAGAGAGCAAATAGATGCCATCTTATTCTAAACATGCTATAATTCAGTCTTACTACATGTACTCATGTATGCAAGTATTATTATCTTATGTTGGCTGATATTAAAACTGTTTGCTTAGCAATATGGGGGCTAAGTAATTATAATACTAAATCTACATTCTCTGTATTAAGTAAAAGATGATAGTTCTGTCTATGGGAATGGATTAAATTGCAGAATAGTTTGTATTATGATTTCTCTGCATGCAATATATGCAGGTTTTTCATTTTTTTCATCTCGGAGAATGTCTTGTGCTTGACATATGCACCATTGCTATAAAATGTAGCCTAGAAAAAAAAACAGATCTGCTGCTCACAGATGACTGATGGTTATTATCTTCAGAATGCCTTTCTGGAGATCTGAAGCAATCTCACTATTATTTTAATGTCATGACAGGCCAGGCAGTGTAATATATTAATAATTGTAAAGTTCTAAGTAACATCTGATCTGTTGAAAAGCTCTATCAAATAAAAATGTGTGGCAACCATGCTTGGCAAATATATAAAATCTTTGTTTTGAAGACAGTTCTGGATCTGTATCACAAGATTACTCTCTAACATTTCCACACGACCAAAAGTTGTGTAATGGCAGTGAAGCAGCTTTGTATCAAATTAAGTGCTTCTGTCTGACTGGTCAAAGTACAATATGTGAGTACCCTGTTTGCCTCTCTCTCATGCACAGACATGCACAACAGTCATCAATGCCAGTGTTTTCTTATTAGGGGTTCTAAGGACCAGAAGCTGAAATCTTGAAGGGGAGGAGCTTATGGAGTCTTACTGCAGAACATAAAAATCTGTCCATTTAATTTTGTGTATTTGGCTCTAGTAGACACCTAACAACATATTTGCAACATTGTTGCAAGAAATTAATCTGTTACTGAACTTGAACATGAAAATATAGGAATAACTTTATATTTACAGACAGTTACATATACATATCTGCTCCCCAGAAGATTTCTGATAGTAGATGTTGTAGAAGAATATGAGCAGAAAGCAATGGGAACATATTCTGCATTGATCTCATATGGTATTGATCAGCGTTACATTGGAAATCAGAGACATCATAAGAATCTTATTTCTCCTAGAATTCAGTCTAAACATTTTTCTCGTTTTCCCTGATATTTGTTTTTTTTGGGTTGGAGGTATTTTTTTAATAATGCTAAACTCTGATCACTAAAAGCTAAGGATTTATTATAAGTTCCTAGGATCATAGAATGATAAAATAGTTTGGGTTGGAAGGGGCTTTTAAGGGTCATCTAGTCCAACCCCTCCTGCAATGAGCAGGGTCATCTTTAACTAGATCAGGTTGCTCAGAGCCCCATCCAACCTGACCTTGAATGTTTCTGGGGATGGGGCATCTACCATCTCTCTGGATAACCTGTTCCAGTGTTTCACCACCCTCATTGTAAAAAATTTTTTCCTTCTACCTAGTCTAAATCTAAGCTCTTTCAGTTTAAAACCATGATCCTTTGCCCTATCGCAACAGGCCCTGGTAAAACATTTGTCCCCATCTTTCTTATAAGCCCCCTTTAAGTACTGAAAGGCTGCGATAAGGTATCCCTGGAGCCTGCTCTTCTCCAGGCTGAACAACCACAACTCTCTTAGCCTTTCTTCATAGGAGAGGTGTTCCATCCCTCTGATCATTTTTGTGGCCGTCTTCTGGACCCGCTCCAACAGGTCCATGTCCTGTGCTGAGGGCTCCAGAGCTGGACGCAGTACTCCAGGTGGGGTCTCACCAGAGCAGAGCAGAGGGGCAGAACCACCTCCCTCGACCTGCTGGCCACACTTCTTTTGATGCAGCCTAGGATATGGTTGGCCTTCTGGGCTGCAAGCGCACACTGCTGGCTCATGTCCAGCTTTTCATCCATCAGTACCCCCAAGTCCTTCTCCACAGGGCTGCTCTCAATCCCCTCATCTCCCAGCCTGTATTGATATTGGGGGTTGCCCCAACCCAGGTGCAGGACCTTGCACTTGGCCTTGTTGAACCTCATGAGGTTCACATGGACCCACTTCTCAAGCTTGTCCAGGTCCCTTTGGATGGCATCCCGTCCCTCAGGCGTGTCAACCACACTACTCAGCTTGGTGTTGTCAGCAAACTTGCTGAGGATGCACTCAATCCCACTTTCTATGTCATTGATGAAGATATTAAACAGTACTGGTATCACTGGTACAAGTACAGGAGCAGTACAGAATCACTGATAAAAGTTTGGAGAAGCTGTGGGAAGTTTTATAAGAAATGTTTAAAGGATTATTGGATAATTTGGAATAAAGCTACACATTCAGCTATATTTAAGCCAGAACGGTTACCATAGCGACATTAGAGCCATGCTAAATATAGTGCATGCTGTAATCTGCTAAAATCAGCTGTATGTTTAAATGAGAAGTTGTTCCATACTTAAAACTAATGGTCTAGAGGTGTATAATCTTAAAATGTGTTTTTTTTTTTTTTAATTGCTCCCTTTTATTGTATCTGGCATCATGTCAACAGCTTTATACAGTAATTCTGTGTTAGAAGACACATATTCCATTAGCATGGTCTGGTAATTATGATTTTTTCACTTAAAGGAATATTTGCTGTAAAATAAGCCAAATATTATCCTAGTGAAGAACGTAGAAAGACAGATATACAAGCACTGCAAAAGCTAGAAAGAGAGTGAGAATAAAGAAAATAATTTCAGACTGATGATTCTTTAGTGATTTTCGTGTATGGTGCAATAGGTCTGGATTACCCTCTCCAGACATATCAACAAGGTTAGAGGCAGTTCCAGCATGATTATAGTAAAAACTGGATGGGCTTTTTTTAAGTAAAGCAATGGAAATGCTAGAACAAGTAGAATCTAAATGCTGAGGAAAAATAATCTGATATATCTATAAAATATGTATATGAGATATTGTAGTAATTATATTGATTATATTATATGCTTATACTGATTATATAATAGTAATATTAATTATATTATATTGCTTATATTATATGCCTCACATGTTTCTAAACCTTCTTTAAGATGCTTGGTGAATTTCCATGTTACATAGCTGATTGTTGGTTTGTTTTCCAATGCATTGAAAAGGTTGAATAGATTTGTTTACCTTTTCTTATTCTTAAAAGCTTATTTGAAAATCATTCATACAGTCCATCCTAATGGAATTAGTTTATAAAAGATACAAGTGACATTACCTCACTATTTATTTTATGTCCATGATACAATTAGAGTGTCCAAAGCTATTCAAGCTTGTTTTTTTTCCTAATTAAAGAGCAGTAATATAGCTCTGGATCTTGAATGGATGTGCACATATAGATGACCACATTTTTAATCCTACTTTGAATCAATTTAAGTGTCAACAGGCTTAAAAAGTTGAACACCAGTGTTTGCAAAATGAATGCAAAGCAAGTAGAACAGGCTTTTTAATCTGTGGAGGAAGTAAAAGTATTATTAGTTAGACTGTAGGTGAAAGAAACCTTTTTGAATTTGAATCACTTGCTTAATTTGCTATTACATAAAGGAGTTTTAGATGTAAACCATGTTTATCTTGCAGTGGTAAGCTCTTGCTTGCAATGCCAAGAACAGTACTTCTGGGAGCATAACAGAAAGACTGCCTCTTTGCTATGTCTGGATTCTGTCCCCAAGTCCACCAAATGGCTGGATCTTTTGAGTCTGAAGGGATCCTCTGCTGTTAATTATTAGAACTAAAAAAAAAGAGTTTTTTGCATAATTTCTGAACATTAAATACAAATTTTTAAATACTTCCAAACATCTCACTTTACACTTCAAGTTAAGTTATATGGTACTTAAAATTAAATCATGGTTGGATCTACAGGTAGTGTTAAGCAGTATCTTAAAAGCCCAGGCTGAATGAACATGGTTTTGAAGTCAAATTAGGAATATATCACTTAGGGAAAGCATCCTTTTGAAAATTTCTTAATGGGCCTTTCCCAAGACTCCTCCTTGAGACTGAGGTGGCTTTAGTTTTTGGGTTTTTTTTGTTTTGTTTTGTTTTTTTTTTAATTTGGACTGCATATTTTATTATTTGCAGGTTAGGTAAAGCTGGGCAATTCTCATGGACATAGATAGGCCCAACAGGCTTTTTCATGTAAATGTGGCTTTGCCATAGTTTTTGCAACATTAAAAACTTTTTTGACAAGAAAATTATCTTAGACTATTACAGTATGCATGAAAGGTGATTATGATGCTAAGAATAATTCTGCAATTATTATTTTTTAAGTTGGAACCTTAATATTGAACATATTTTGTTCTAAAATTTATTTTTTCCTCTTTTACCTTACAGTACTAATGTAATCTGACTGTGCTTCAGTTTAAACCTAAAATTATTATCCTTCAAATTTTTGTCAGTATTTGCCAATACAAGAGAATGAACTACACTTCATACTTTTTAGTCCAAATTAATTTCCTAATACTACTTAAAAATACCTTTAAGATTATTCTGACTTCCTTATAAATCACCTCAACATCCTAGTGAAAGGCCATAAAAATGTATGTGGATGTGCGAGTGATTTGGGAGCAGCAATAATGTACTATAAACTTGGCATACAATTTGACATAAGTACCTGCAGTCATCTGAAACTCACTTCTTATTTCTGTGTTAATGAATAACTCTTGTAACAGCTGCGTCATAATACTAATTCATGTTTCTTAGATACATACACCAGTCCAAGCACTTAGATATAATTCAAAACAGCAGTATTTTGATCTGCACGTTTCCTGTCCTGTTTATAGAGATCTGTCTTAATCTTACCACCCTCATTGTGAGAGGTCTATAGTGAAGTAATGCATGAGATTATGGAGTGATCTAAATCACCTTTTTGATAGACACCTATGGCAGTAAATCCATACATATGAGCTGAATATTTAGCTCAGAATTACATAATTATACAGCTAAAGAGCACCATCTGTTGGTTTACTGTGAAAAGATTTATTGCTTGTGGATACACCTTCAATAAAATTGTTATACACCACAAACGGGCTCATGACATACCCTTGGCAATATACGGTTCTACTTTGTTTTCCTTCTCCATCAGATGAGAGAGGATGTGCCATGGCCATGCAACGAGATGAAGGCAGTTAGATTCCAGTTTTTCATTTGAGAACATTATCAGATTTGTATTAATTTATTTGTAATTAGTTACTTATTTTAGCCTCTTGTCCTGGTTTCAGCTGAGTTAGAGTTACTTTTCTTCCTAGTAGCTGGCATAGTGCTGTGTTTTGGATTTAGTATGAGAAGAATGCTGATAACACACTGATGTTTTAGTTGTTGCTAAGTAATGCTTAGACTAGTCAAGGACTTTCTTTTTCAGCTTCCCATGCTCTGCCAGGTGCACAAGAAGTTGGGAGGGGGCACAGCCCAAGATAGTTGATCCAAATTGACCAAAGGGCTATTCCATACCATATGACGTCATGCTCAGTATATAAACCGAGGGGAGTTAGCCGGGGAGCAGCGATCGCTGCTCGGGGACTGGCTGGGTGTCGGTCGGTGGGTGGTGAGCGGTTGCATCACTTGTTTTCTTTTCCCTGGGTTTTGTTTGTCTCTCTCGTTCTCCTTTTCATTACAATTATTATTACTATTATTATCATTATTATTATTATTACTATTATTATTATTATTATTATTTTATTTCAATTATTAAACTGTTCTTATCTCAACCCGTGGGTTTTCTTACTCTTGCCCTTCCGATTCTCTCCCCCATCCCACCGGGGAGGGGGAGGGTGAGCGAGCGGCTGCGTGGTGCTTAGTTGCCGACTGGGGCTAAACCAAGACACCTCTTGAGAGACCTTCTGTCGGTCATCCTTTTTTTGTCACCAGTTAAACTCTGCAAAGCCGTGTGTTTGTATTGGAGATGCTGGTAAAGGGTTCTCTTGCTGTCTAGTAGTTTTTGGAAGCTCTTACCTTTCTCTAGGTTTTAACTGGGTTTCTTCTTTTACCTGTTTTGGTTAGGAAACTGAGTCCAGTAAGTATAAGCTTCTGTACTTGATAACCTGTCCATCTGACCTGCCATGAACCACGTTTCTTTTTTTTTCAGGATAAGAAGTTGCATAGTTACCCTCAAATTCTTTCTATTGACTTTCATGTTGCAAAGTTTCCAGTTACTATGTAAAAAACCCATAGTCTATCATATTTGAAAATCGGTATTAATGCTGTTTAGCGCTTGAACCCAATCTATCAAATATATATAACAACACAAAAACTTTTTAAATTGACTTATCATAGAACATTATACAGTTCCAAACCCCAAGAAAATTGGAAGGACAAAGATACTTTTAAGGCGAGTGAGAAAGGTAGAATGTGTGTCTGTATGAAGAGCTTTGTAAGACTGAATAATATGGTGATCATGACAAAATATTAGATATTTTCAATTAATAATATGTTTATTTACTTGATTAGAATTAAAGTTCTGTTCATGAGATATGTTTTTGCTAACTGATTTCTTCCACACCCCATTTGTTCAGACTCTTGCTACAGCCAGCACACATCATCAGTAGGCATTCATGTATTGCAAACTGAATAAATGTTAGAAGAATACCTAAAAGAAATAATGTGGCAAATGCCATGTCTCTTTAAAAGACTCTGTGGAACACATCTTTTCCCCAGCTCCTGAGTCCTGTCAGTTGCTGCCTTTGGTGCTGATGCTTGTTTCTCCCAGTTTCTCCTAGATAATTTCTGTTCGCAACACCTATGCTCCCACTGCTCCCTTCCGTTCCCCTCCCACCAACATGTCGCGTTTCTGCATACTCCGTCAGCATTTCCTGCCGTGTTCAACGGTTTAAGCTTAAAATCTGGTAAAACTTACCCCCAAACAAGCATTAACACATTGTAGTTGAAGTTCTTGTCCTTTTTCCCTTGGTTTCTAGTAGATTAAGGGTCAAAAAACATACCCCTCCCAACCCTTAAAAAAAAAAAGTCAACCATGTAGTGTAGTCATAGCAAAATGGTGTATAAAAAGTTCACAAACAACGTGCTGAACTTGAGTCCCTGTGGAGTTCTGTAATCTTGGAGTGAATGTCTCACTGGTCTGAGTTGTTAAGCATAGTCTCAGGCAGGATTATCCCACTCACAGGTTAGGGAATTTAGACAGAAAACAGGCACAGTGTTTTGCATAGGATGCCAGCTATGTATACTAAACATGTCATACAGGCAACTGGTATTCTCTAGTTCTTAAAGTATTGCTTTCCAAAGTCTTTTAAAATTCCATGAGTGGGAAATAGCATGTTTTAATTCAGTATCTATATCCAGTTCTTTGGCATAGCAGTTGCTATATCCAAACATATACAGATAAACAGCTTCTTCACTCCTACAGTTTTCCCATAATAAGGATTAATAAGCTGATCTCATCAGTGATGTATCTTGTACTTTACTATATTTATCAAAATCATCATGTTCCAAAACGAATTTTCTGCAGGCCTTCAAATGCCTGCTTAAAAAATGAATTATGCACAGTTGTAAGTACATTGTTAGCAGACTTGGGAAAATACAATGAACACTGCTCAGCACCTTTGGAGTCATAGAAAGAAAAAAACAACGTAGATGAGACAGGCGGTGAGCAGTCCCCCCTCCCTAACATTTCTATAGAAGGAAAGATGAAACCTGACTACTACTCATAAGAAAGCAAAACTGCAAAGACATTGTTATTTTAAGACAGGTTTACATTTCTTTCCCTTATCCTGGACATTGTCTTCCTGTTCCTTTCAGCATCCTAAAGGCAATTTTTTTTCTTTTTTTTTTAACTGTTTCAATACAGAAGAACATGTGTGAATTTTTTTGTTTGTTTTATTATTTAAGTGTATATTAAATAATATAGTATACATTATATAAGAAGATAAGCTCTGCTAGTTGCAATGAGGCACCTTCAGATTCTAGTTCCTAAAATGACCATAATGAAGAAAAGGACAGAGAGTACAACTAGTGGTTTCAAAAATAAGCTGAAATGTAGCATCTGAATTTGTATGTGATCTCTGAGTTGCTGGCATTGCACTGGAAGAAAGGGGATGATGGAGGGAATAACGGCTTTGAGCTGGGGAGTTGGGAGACAAGAATGAATCTAATGTGAAGAATTTTGTTTGGTTATTTTGGGGGATAGTATGACAGATTTTAAAGAGTTGATAAGGTTTTGGAAACAACTTCAGGCTGGGTTGGAGGGGTTGAAAAATTTGAACTTCAGAGTAGCAATGGGGGAATTTGGCGCTCTAGGTCAGAAAAGCCTTTGCAGAGTGATATCCCAAATGAGCCTGGGAAGTGTACTCAAGTCAACCCTCCCACTGGCACAGAGTGAACAAAACCATCCTAAGCCCGCAGGAATACCATAGTCACTAATGTCTCTCTGATCCAGCAGGCATATACCCTCTCCTTTCCTCTTCCCCCAAAACAGGACTGTTTTGGTACATTTACCTTGCTGTGTAGGACAGCAGTGAAGCCTGGCCTGCCCTCTTCTTTCCTGGTAGCTGTATCAGTATCCTGTGGTCTTTACCCAGATACCAGCCCATATAATGATGGCAAGTGCTGAAATATGTATGAATTCTTCTGAGCGCTTCAGGTAGAAACTTAACAAAACACTTTCCCATTCTTCCTTTTGGACCACAGCTTTCCTTTGGATTCTATGTTAATTATGTGTTAATCTTGTGTTCAGAGATGGAGGTGATGGAAATAACCTGATTTTAAAAAAAAAAAAAAGTGGTAGAGTCCTGATGCAAAGGCAAATCTATTTATAGACTCAGTTAATAAATATGTTTAGTTTATGGTAATATCTCACATAGAAATCTTGCAAAAGTTCTTAGACTTGTATTTAAAGAAAGCATATCTGAAATGCATTGCTTATCTTTTGTGGTATCTTCGTGCTAAATAATATATATATATGTACATAACTGTATGCATAAAAGTATGTGGAAGATTTTGCAAAGATTTTGACCCTAAAATAAATAGGATGCTAAACGTACTTCATGCTGGTAGTAGTGACTAAACTAATATCTCTTGCCTGTGTTAGCTGTAAAGACACAGAGATCGCTTAGCTGTTAACACCAGCATGTGAACGGTGTATGAAGTGAGAAATACAGAAGCAGTAAATTGATGCTTAATTCACAGAACACTATTGCTTTCTTTGCACCTATTAATTTACAGCCTACTACACTGAAGAGGTATAAAGGCTTAATTCATACCACATCACAAACTGACAGGAACATAAGAGTGAGAGAACTCACTTAAGGAAGCACTGTGACCTACAATATAATTTTCCACTACATTTAAAATAACATGAAAAGCACTAGATTTTTAAAATTAAGTATGTGAACAAGGTTTAAATACATTAACAGAGAGCTTGGAATGCTTAAAATACGACTAGCATTTCTATCTTTCTAAACAGACTGTCTAACCCTGGGGATTCAGTGTGCTCCTAAACATTCCTTCTACTAGGTCTGTTGCGTTGTTCTAGAATATCTAAACCGTTAGCCTAATTTTCTTGCAAAATCCTTGATATTAGGTTGAGGAAGATATATTCTAATGATGAAACAGCTCATACCAGTGTATTCAGGTAATGGAGAAGCTTTTCTTAGAGATATTTATGAATCACTACATTTCTTGCTTTTATGCAGTACCTATCCATTGCAGTCAGCCTCAAGTGTAGCTTCCTAGTAAGACAAGACCTACAGATATTTTGACTTTTGGAACTGTAGATTAAAATTCCCTCCCCCCCCCTTTTTGCCATATAGCCCTACCAGTGATTCTAGATTTATGTGCAATAATCGCAGTAATTCTGAAAAAATGCATCAACTCCCTAATTTTTCCACCAAAAAAAAAAATCCGAAATTCAAGCTGGAGTTGACTAATGTATATATCTGTGGACGTCTGTGTTACTGTGTGAGAAGGAAAAAGATTAATGAAGAAAATCTTGCTGAGAACGTGTGTGTGTATATAAATATGAAGAGAAGTTACAAAATTGAAGAAGTAATATGATTCAATTCATCTGGGTGAATCACAATTTACCGACACCAGTATTGGGAATATTAGATCAGTCTGGAAAAACAGAAAGACAATTATTCCCTGGAGCTTAAGCCAAGTTCTAGTTTTGTTGCTGGTACCTCGTTTAAGAATAATATCAGAAAGAAAACCAATCCTGGTGTATCAAAGCTACATTAGCATGAGTAGTGGCCTCTTTTCCCATTAGGATCAGTGAGGATGAAGGATGGTAATTTGCCAAACTGGTCTTTTCTAATGTACTGTGGTTTTCTGTGTTAAATTTAAAATATATTAGAACTGTTATACTAGCTATTGCCATTTTCTTAAAGATATAGTAAGATTTTTTTAATACATCTTGATTTTTTTAAACGTATGTTTTCTAATACCTGAGTATATGAAAAACTGTTTGGTAGGAATTAGCATAGTTGAATGCATTCTTAATTTCTACCAAGTTAAATAGCAAATAAAATGATCTCAGCAATTAATCATTATTTTATAAAAGGATAGAATTTTAGGATGTAAGAATCAGGTGTGAATAAAAGTCTGTTTTATTTTTTTCCTGGATGTACTGAAAACTACTAAAACATGGCACATAACAACTAAAACATTTGTTAGTAGGTTTTTTTCTTTTTCCAACAAGATATATAGAAGTGGTCATACTCCTCCAGAAACCTCTTCCTGAATCTCCACTGCAAGTCTCCACTTTTGGCCAACTACTCTTTAGTTTGTTGCATGGTTCTTCTGCTGAGACCAGTGCTGTAATCTACATCACCTCAGAGTAAACCTGTCAATGAACTGTTCTTACAGTTAATAAATACCTTGGCCCCTGGTATCTCTGTTTAGTTAGAACACAGAATGCATCGATTATTTCTTTAACTCTAAAAGAATGTTAAATTGAATTTAAATAACATTTTTATTGATGGCTACTTTTTTTTTTTAATGTCTGCACAGTAGGCTAGCAATTGGACTTAATGGGTTTTCTGCAGAAGTCTGCACTTAGAAAATACTGTGTTGTTTTGTATCTCTGTTGTTTTAAAGCAATAGTTACAGCACAGAAAGTTTAGATATGATGTATAGCAGTGACTGAGATATTGTTTCTGTTTTTCCCGTCTCCCAGGCAAGGGAGAGGACAACCAGCAGGGAAGGCAATTTGGTGTGGATAAAAAGAAAATGCAAGGATTTTGCTGGTTAGACAGTTTAGCCAAGCTTGCAGCAGCACCACAGTGAAGAGTATGAATTTTAGATGTAAACCATCTAAAATAAAATTAAAAATGGAAGTGCTAACGATTATTTTTTATACAGTGGATGCTTTGTACCTGATGAGTATATTAGCTGAAAAACTATTCAGTATGCCAATAAGATTTGCAAATAATTGCATCCCACTTTTAGTGAAGCAGATAGAAGGGGTAGAAAAGAGTAGCAAGTTTTCCAGGCCAGAAAGCAAGAACTTGTATTAGGACAATTGTTATTTCTTTAGAATAATGTGACCCAAGTATTAAAATTTATTGATTAGAAACAATACAGTAAAATATGATGTGAAGATCTGACTAACACAATGGAAATCTGTAATTTAAAATTTGTACAAAATCCCATGTAGAGATACGTGATTGCCTGCATTTGGAGGAGACCAAGCATATGGCTTTATTTTGTATTCAGAGCTTTTGGAAATTATAGATAAGTTATTGAAAGAAAAGCTCAGTTTCAGATATTATTCTATATCAAAACAAAATGCACACTTTTCTTAGAACATATTCATTTTTGCACCCTTATTTTGAAATTAGAACAGCAGGACCAAATTCCCAAAAAACATATAGGAAGTAGCATGTAAATTAATTTAAGTAACTTCAAATGAGGTTTATAAACTGTGTACTTAGTTAGATTGTCACAATAATCTACAGCTGTCTTTTTTAGCTGACTGAAGTGAGGGCAATGTAGTTTACAATACACACTGAAACAGAAGTAAGATATATTCTAGCAGACCATATACGCAGATTTACTGGAGTGTCATTCGTCATCTTTCTGGGTACGTAAAAATATCATTAATATTGCAAGGTTGAGCACTCACGAATAAAGAATGCTGGCTTTAGTTTGACCCACTTGTACATAAAAGTTGACATAGCTTTTTAATTATGCCATCAAATGCTCTTATTTCTCACTGTGCTCTGAGACTGAATTACTGTTGTGAATTTAAAGAGACTCTCGTCAGTAGGACTGCTGCTACATATGTTGAAATGAGAAGTTGTGTGCATTACCCAGGATATTAAAGGAAAAAAAAGAAATGTCTCATGATTAAAACAAATGGAGTACCACTTTAAAATCTGGGTCTTACACGTGCTTTATTCTATAGGGTTGCTATGCCACAGTAACAAGTATCTTCAGACAAGATTTGTGCAAGTTCTTGCTAATATTGTGGTCCTCATTTCTCATATAGCTGGTTTCAGCTCCTTTGGCTCTTTCAGCTGCAACTATAGCCCATGGGAGCTTGAACTGGGCAAACAGAATACCAGTACTCAAGACAGTTTTTTTTCTCCTGGGGCTGAGTGTTGTATCAAATTAACATTCTTTTGGTGCCGTTTCTAATATTCAGACTTTAGTCCTTATTGGGAAAAAAAAAGAATCTTTAAAATATCAAC
>VYZW01044385.1:7610-36366 GCA_013401315.1 Balaeniceps rex | reverse complement strand
AAAAGTAACTCTAACCCAGCTGAAACCAGGACACATGTGTATGAGCAGGTTGTTTCAAATTGATGGCAGATTTCTACATGCAACGTACATTCCAGTTGCATATAGAACGTGACAATTTCAGAGGAGTACTTTGTGTTTACAGAAAAGGATAGCCAAAGTGTTTTTTCACTACGCAGTATGAGTGGACAGAAAAATTTAATCGAAAGCCTTTTAGCTATTATTATCAAAAGGCACTTTTGCAAGTGAAAAATTGCTTTCATCTATTGAAACCGTGCTTTACTCACTCTGCAGATGAAGGTCAAAGTTGAAATATATCTTGCTGTGTAATGAAGACATAATAAAAATGTGAAGTCATAAAAGAGAAAGCGATTACAACCACTGTAATAGATGCCCTGTTTACTCTGCAGATTGCATTACATCATGTAAAGCTAAGCTATGATACATGCCATTGCTACCTACAGCAGATAATAATTTTGACATCTCTTGGGAAATGACATCTTCAAGAATATTATATTTATGAACAATATGGTGCCAAGACTGGTTGCTGGACTGAAAAAGCCCCTCATAGTGTTAAATACAAAAATACTCCCTCTGTTACCATAAAAGAAGTTGAAAACAACTTACACTGCAAATAAGCGAAAGGCTTATAGACAGTCTATCTTTATAGTTACAGGAGAAAAAGGACGGTCTCAGTGAAAAGGAAATGTTAATGGAAAAACTAAGAAAGGAAGTAGTACCCATGTGAAAGTGATGGGTTATAGTGCAGAAGAACAGAGCCTTAAGCAAATAAGGTCAGAAAAGAATTATTCCATTTCAGAGAAGTTATAATGGGTTTAAACTACCAAAGCTGTGTTATAGTAGAATACATTTTTAAACCATTTGTATGTATATCTTCGGGTACAGATGATGTGATGTACCTATGTGTTTACATTTGTATTGGGTTTGCATTGCAAGGTTTTGGGAGTGGGGGTGCTACAGGGGTGGCTTTCTGTGAGAAGCTGCTAGAAGCTTCCTCTATGTCCGATAGAGCCAATGCCAGCTGGCTCCAAGACGGACCCGCCGCTGCCCAAGGCCGAACCCATCAGCGACAGTGGTAGTGTCTCTGTGATAACATATTTAAGAAGGGGGGGGCATGGACGGACGACACAAACCTGCGCGTCTACAGCCGGAGAGAGGAGTGAGAATACATGAGAGGAACAGCCCTGCAGACACCAAGGTCGGTGAGGAAGGAGGCGGAGGAGGTGCTCCAGGCACCGGAGCAGACACTCCCCTGCAGCCCGTGGTGAAGACCATGGTGAGGCAGGCTGTTCCCCTGCAGCAGCCCACAGAAGTTAACAGTGCAGCAGATATCCACCTGCAGCCCGTGGAGGACCCCATGCCAGAACAGCTGAATGCCCGAAGGAGGCTGTGACCCCATGGGAAGCCTGCACTGCCGCAGGCTCCTGGAGGGACCTGTGGAGAGAGGAGCCTATGCTGGAGCAGGTTTGCTGGCAGGACTTGTAACCCTGCAGAGGACCCATGCTGGAGCAGTCTGCTCCTGAAGGACTGCACTCCGTGGAAGGGACCCACGCTGGAGCAGTTTGTGAAGAACTGCATCCCATGGGAAGGACTCACATTGGAGAAGTTCATGGAGGACTGTCTCCTGTGGGAGGGACCCCATGCTGGAGCAGGGGAAGAGTGTGAGGAGTCTTCCAACTGAGGAGAAAGGAGGGGCAGAGACAACGTGTGATGAACTGACCACAACCCCCATTCCCTGTCCCCCTGCGCTGCTCGGGGAGGGAGGAGGTAGAGAAAATCAGGAGTGAAGTTAAACCTGGGAAGAAGGGAGAGGTGGGGGGAAGGTGTTTTAAGATTTGTTTTTTATTTCTCATTACCCTACTCTGATTTGATTGGCAATAAATTAAACTGATTTCCCCAGCTGAGTCTGTTTTGCCCGTGACAGTAATTGGTGAGTGATCTCTCCCTGCCCTTATCTCAACCCACGAGCCTTTCATTATATTTTCTCTCCCCTGTCCAGCTGAGGAGGGGAAGTGACAGAGCAGCTTTGGCAGGCACTTGGCATCCAGCCAGGGTCAACCCACCACAACATTCAGTCAACAAGGGAAAACTGAATGACTTCTTTATGCAGTTTTGTAGAATTGCAGAAGTCCCCAGTTAGAGTGACTACGCACACCAAGTCTTAGACGCACCCCTAGCACAAAAGTTTTTAAACACCTTCAAAGTGGGCTGAATGCCATTTCAACATGAAAAAAAGTCTCTGACTCAAATACTGCATAAATACAGCTATAAATGTTTTTGGTGAACAGAGAAGATTATCTGAAGAAAAATAATTCTACAGCACAGCTTGAGTAATTTCTTCTCTCCTCACTGGTTTTAACTTCACATCATTCGTGCTTTGTCCTCTTCCCTGATCTGCCTGCTCTATGGAGTGTTTATTTTGTACAAACATGCAGGTAGTCAGTCAATTCTCATAACTAATCCTATTCCCAGGAATTGCTCAGGCAGTGGGAAAGTTCAGCAGTGAGCCATCCCTGAGGCAATTTTTTTGGTAGTGTCTCCAGTAGATGCAAGCAGGAACTTAATGTTTAGATTCCTGTCCCTCACAAAGACACTCTATCACTACAGCATTTAGCATTTCATATACAACTTTGATTTTTAAATAGAAAATAAAGTGTGTTCACACATAACATTTAACTTTTCTTCTTGCTCACTCNAAAAAAAACAACCACCACCAAAAAAAACCACAAACAAACAAACAAACAAAAAAACACCAAAAAAACCCCACCAAACAACCAAAAGGAGAGGAAAGAGGGCACACATGTACAAAGATGCAGAATGACTTGTGGCAGGGCTGGGGCAAAGACACTTGTTCTACTGCAAGCCTACCAGATTGCTCCAGTCAGTTTAATAGTATTGTCTCAGGACTGAGTCTTAAATTTCACTACTGATCACTACCTCCTGACTGTTATTGTGCTACATTAGGCAAAACATGCACAAATAAATATGAATCACCTGCAGAAACTCAATTTTACTTAATTTCTCTCAGACTGCATCCCGGAGCACTATAGTTTTTACCTTACCAATGTAAAAAGCAAAGAAACAACTGGCTGTAGTAGATGGGAGTACCGTTGCTACCTCCTGAATACCCTGCCAGAAGGCAGAGCAGAGTGATAGGTGGTATGAACAGCATTATGCCATGTGCAGATGAGTACAATCTTGATGCTCTGGCAGAGTCCAAGAATAGTTTTGAAGAAGCAACTATTCTCTCCACAGAACGAGACACAGCGTGGGCCACTATTTTGATGCCTCGGTGCCTACACACTAGCTCCTAAGGCAAGTGGAGGGCTCCACCTACCCTCCAAAAGAAGGGCTTGTTCATCCCAAAATGACATGATTCTATGACACACCTGACCCACTGTGTGCACGTTCAACCCAGCATCCCACGAGGAGATGCTCACCAGCTGCCCTGGCCTGTTCACAGGCTTGGGAGACTTGTTTAGCGTTTGGCTTAAGTCATAACATGACCTCCTTCACCAAAAATAATCTTATTACGGAATAGAAATCCAAAATAATTTCTTTTAATCAGAGGAATTATTGGGGGCAGTGATACTGCACAGTCCTTTGCCATAATGTATAGAGCATCTCAGAGCTTCTTATTTATTGAGGTCTGCACTGTTGCTGTTCCCTCTGTGCCCTTTTGGGCCTCTGCATTCTGGTCAGAAACAAACTCTTCCCCCTCTCCTTGCAGTACCCATCCGCTGGGCAACACTTTGCTAAGAGGTGGTCTAAGGGATTATTCCTTTTACTAACTTTACTTGCAGTTCACATAAGGATGTCCAGATTTTTTTTTTTTTTTTTTAAATTAATAACAGCTTAGGTTTCTGAATGCAAACTTTATACTCAAACTGAACCAGCCATGTATATCGTTAAGAACATAAGATGCCAGTGGTCCCTCTTGTCCTCTGCTCTAAGGAGGAATGCTACTTCGGGAAAGTCTGGTGGAAACTTATTTTTTAACTCTTTTGAAGTCCTGTTGGAAAACCAACTACACTACGTACATGGGAATCCCTTTCATTCACATGTTGCTTGGCTTGCATAGCAATTCAGTGGTACATGATTTCCCCCTACAGAAACCATGCTGACACTTTCCTAACAGACTGTATTTATTCACATTCTCAAAGATGTCATTATTTTATATTCTACCTTTCTACCAGCCTTGGAAATCAGACTCAGCCTGTAGTTCCCCACAGAGTCCCTTTTGTGATAAGGAAGTGACAGGGAATTACGCTGGCAACCTGCCAGTCCTCCAACGTTGTGGCTGTTTGCAACGGTCAGGCAGAAGCCTTGGCCAGCCACTCTGCAATTTCATATTTGAGTTTCTCTCAGGTGAATGCCACCTGACCTGGTGACTTACTGACAGCTAATACATCTATTTGGTCCAACACTTTCTGTATATTTACACAAACTCATCTAGTTCATCTGACCCCTACCCTATTTACTAGAAAGAATGGCTCAGGTGTAGAAACCTCCCCAATGTCTTCAACAGCAAAGAGCAATGAAAGGAATTAACTGAACCTCTCTGCTATAGCTTTATAATTCCCAAGTCCTTCCTTACAGTTTGGTCATTAAGTGGTTCCACTTATGCCCTACCTGACTTCCTGCTTTTGATTTAAGAACCTTTGACTACAAGCTTGAGCACCCCTTGTAAGATGCTCTTCAAATTTTTAGTACTCTATTTCCTGTCTACATTTGACCTGCCGTGATTTATGGGCTTTCTAGTTCTCATTTGGACAAGCTTTGTACTTTTTAAAGGAATTTTTTAAGCCTTCCCCTATGATAGCCTCCTCGCAGTCATGCTCCCAGGAGCTGGATCACTTTGATGGCTTTTTTGTTTTGGTTTGCCTTTTTTTTTTTTTTTAAATGTGGCGCTTTACCTGGGCTTCTAATACGACACTTTTGAACGCTGCAGGCTATTGCATCTTGCTTTCCAGACTACTAGTATATGTATTTTACTTATCTCTTTTTTTTCAAAAGGTAGTTCTGCTTCTTTACATTAAGTATTTGCACACTGGATTTATTCAGCTTGCTCTCTCCCACTGTATTGTGGACACTGCTATAGAGGGGTCTTTCTTTAATTCAACTTGACGTAGGCCTTTAGAATGGCCTTTTTTTTTTTTTTTTTTTTTGGTCTTAACACTACCATTCAGTCCTTTACAGAGTCCAAAAATTTCATCTCTACATCTCATCCTGATGAAACAATGACCTAGTCTGTACATGTGTAGATAAAATCTGAAATCTGTTGCTATTACCAAGTGTCCTAAATTCACAACTTCTGATTTCACTTCATATTCCCTGATGAGTGTTGTGGTCCTGAACGAGAGTTTGCAATACAATCTTAGTTATTTTTAGTAGTTAATTTTTATTATTTGAGCGGGCAGAAATCCTGTGCAAGGCCCTTCCAGTGCTTCTCTGTTTCTGCAATATTTCTAGTGTTACACTTTTCATGCTGTGACACTCTCCTGCCTGTATGTATTATTCTCTCATCCCTGCAAAGCTGGTAGCCTGGCAACTCTGTACCCCATTGATCATTCTCCTTCTACTGCATCAGAGATGTGTACCATACCAGGCTGTCATCTGACAGCCAGCATCCCTGCTCTCTATCTCACTTCTTAGGCTTCCAACACTGGCACAGAAGTACTTGCTGGTTCCACCCTTCCCCTGCTGTTTCATAATGCACATGCCAGTTAACTGGGGGCCCTTCTCTGTTACTGGTATTTTGGTTTTTTCCTCCCCATTTCCCCTCTCCCCCCCGGCGCTTAGCCTTTTCAGAATCAAACTGAGTGTTAGCTACATCCACCCTGTAGGTCATATCAGAAAAAGCCAGGTTCTCCTCCCTCCATGTTGGTTTCCTTGGTTTCTTGTTAAAAGCGTTCACCCATGGGTTTGCCCTCTAGAACATCCCTCCCAGAAAAACACGTCTTTACCAACACAGCGAACAGTCACCAGCTCTCCCTACACCTCCCAGTAACTTCTGTAGGGTCTGCTACCTTTACACTTGCCAGGCAAGTTAGCCTGTGGCCCTCTCAGATGTCAGTTACACACGTAAGGATCAAGTCTACCACCACCACCAGTTCCTGTCCTTGAAAGTCTCTCATGTTGCAGGAACATCCTCGGTGCAGGACGACACTGATACTCTAGGGACACCTTTGATTCTCCTCACTGCTTCAGGCCAGCCACTCTCACCACAGGAGAACATACATGTTTTCTCAACACTAGGAGCCTCTTGCATTGCATATACACACTTACAAAACCCACCCAGGTAGGTACTTGCACACACTGCGCACTGCACAGTGTTCTGGGCAGCCCTCAGCTCTCACTCTCTTGCTGGGCCCTATGGCATCAGAAGCAGAAAGCTGCTTGGGTTTTGAAAACTTACAGGTTCACTTCTTCAGTCAGAGGATGTCCTCCTTACCCTAAGCTACCCTGGTAGCTAGGTAAAGCTAGTAGCAATAGGTACACCTGTGCAGGGACAAAAACCTCACAGTATAGAGAAAAACAAAAACCAAAGCAGCAAGTTGACCCAAGAATCTCTGCACTGCCAGTAGAGATCCCTGGCAGCCCCTCTGCTGTCCCCACACACTACAGCCCCTGGTCACTCAGAGCCAGCCTTCTTGTCTCACCTGGACAAGCCCCACACTCCAGACGGATCCCCCCTGCGTTCACCCCCTTCAGCCAAGCATGAGGAGCAGCCTCCAAGGGGACACTCACTCTTTGCCCAGGTCACATACTGGTTTCCCATACGCATGGTAAGAGGAAAGAAGTTACACGCTTTCCAGCTGTAGGTTGACTACTAGTGTACCTGATGAGTTTGAAGAGTCTGTTGCTGTGGATGCACAACCTGAAAAAAGAGAAGTGTCAATACTATGGTTCAGCTGGTGTTGCAGCTCTTTACTAAACCAACACAGCTAACTTTCTGTTTCCAGCTGTAGTCAGGTAAACCACTCTCCCTCAGTAGGAGCTTAAGAGGTACCAACCGAAGCAGAGAAGGCAGCAGAGATGTCTTATTTCCACTGCAATGAAGTCAGAGTATGGCACTCAATAGAGCACTTGGTTTGCTTTTATGCTTGGGTATTTAATGCAAATTCTTAGGACCAGATTCGTTTACCCAATGCCTTCTATTTAGGGCTTATTTAAGATTTATCATGATCTTTGCCTTTTTGCAACAGCACAGCATTTTTTACTCACAGTTTTCATCATACGCCATAACCCACAAACTGAGTATCTTTTTATGATTATTTTATCATCTTAAAAACACTAAAAGAAATGACATACGCTACATATAAATGAACATCATTAGCATTTACTTTCAAGTATGCCACTGACAGCAAAAGTAGTATTCTCATCTTTCTTTTTTTTTCTCTCCAGACTCTCACTTCATACTTTTGTAACTATTAGAACTTAAAAATAAACTTAATGCATCTGCAGCCTTACAGCATTGCTAGTACTTGAGCTACTTTCGCCAATGCTCTTCCTGGATCTTGTATTTCAATCATCACTATACAGGCTTTGTTGATTCAATATTGTCTTTTATGCACTATGTTCGTAAAGCCTTATTAAAGTTTAATGAAGACATGAAATTGGATAATATTTGCATGTAAAATAAATCTGTAGTCTAAGCAATGCAAAGTATCTATAATCATCAAAACAAATCATTCAGCACAAGAGACAATAATAAAAAGAGAACGGAAACCAGGGAAGGAGAATTTATACAGAATCTCTTCCTGGAAATCAACTACCAAAGGTTCACTAGCTGTAATAATTTAACATACAAAGCTTTATTTATCGAATAGAATTGCCATTTATATAATCAATTTTTTCTACCTTAAAAAACCCTAATATCTGTAAGACTTAAATGCAGTAAGTGCTTGTCCTAAATTTTAATTATTTCTAAGAATACAACCACAGAATATATCAGTAATGGATAAACTATGATGTATGTGGGATAAGTGGCAGATGGAAGATCCCTTTACTAAAATGCTACCCATATTATGGGATAACAAGAAGGAAAGAATCAGTTTCAATATACCTCTAAAAATTAAAAAAGGTAATGAAAATAGAGATGAAGGTGCATATTATTTGCTCCTGTACTATCTGCAGAAGATCTAAGCAATTTAAGACATAATTTATTCTAAGATCAAAGTTGTCCTAGTTCAAGTCTCTCTGCTGGCAGAAATGATTTTACACTAGCAAATTATTTTACTGCTTTTGTAGAGATTCTCAGGAGATGTGTTTTTATGTTCTCTCAATGTAGCAGGCGATTACTGAAGACCAGAGAAACATTTTGGCTGAGTCAAAGCTAGATCAGAAGTCTGCTTCTCCTTGAACATAGGTAAAAGAGCGCTTGTTGTTCTTAACCATTATGGCTAAGGAAGTAGCTAAGGAAGGAGAAGACGGCATGTCCCCAATGAACTGCCACTAGAATTGAGCCAATGCTGCACAATATTATCTATGAATATTCATTTGAATTTTAAAACACATTTGCTTTGACTTCAGTTTTGCATCCCTTTTCTGTTTGCTTTTGCCATGTTCTAGCAAATTAATTACTAGCAGAAATGTTTGCTGAAGCTGTGGATTTTAAGCAAATACTACAAAACGCTTACTGAAAGTGCCCTTTGAATTTACGGTTGTGGTTATAGCTAGCGGCAATCTGATTCTTGAGGTTAATTTAGACCTGTCAATGGAGAAGAAAACAGCAGGTAACCCACATCTTTAAATTCCTGCTATTAAAATCAGCAAGAAACCATTCATGAGTCATAGTGACTAAATTGCATAGATACAGTAAATAATTTTGGATAAGTACTTCAGAACATGCAAATAGCCCAAAAATGTACTGCAAAGTAAAGAGAACACCACCTTTGTCACTTCAGTAGTTATGCACAAGGCTTTACAACATTCCTGCTGCTGGAATTGCTGCAGGAATGGCAGCTTCTACCATATCTAAACAGACACTTTGCTGCTGGCAATTTTTTGTGACTCATTTCCCACCAAATTCAGAAGCTTTCACCTCAAACTTTCATGTTAACACAACTGAAAAAAGACACAGTAGCATATAAGCTGTATGCCTCAGCATTATCCAGAAGAGCAAAACATGCCATCTTGAAACACGAGAGTAAATCCACTCTCCCTTGTAAAATAGGGTATAGTCTGCTTCTTAGAAACATCCACAAGTTGTACTTAAATTCCTGACATGGTTCTGAAGCCTGGGATTTTCACTCCGCAAATTACAATCATTAACGTCATTTGGGTTTTTCACTTGCAGTATGTGCAACAGACTTGTTTTTCTAAGCTGGGCTGCTTTTGAATGCTTACTGGTGGCAGGAGGGAACATATCCAGTGATGTACCCGTTGGTCTTCACCAGGCCCATGTTCTCTCTCATTCTCTGAGGAGCATTTACATCACAACTCTCTCTGGCCAACCCCAAATACCCTCATGACTGGACCTAGGTTAAAAAAGTGTACCTTCCTCTCTCTTCCTTTCCAAAAATACATGCTATAGAAGTCATTACGGTAGTCAAATATATATGTGCTTTATATATACATGTGCCTATGACAATGCACAGCAAGCAGCCATTCCAGCAGAGCGCATAGTCTCTTCCCTGCTTAGGAAGGTGCCCTGCTAACATACCTCTTAGCAGCAGTATTAGATGCTTCAAACTACTGTTTCTGCTGCAGCCATGAAATGTCTTGACCTGGCAACATGACTATTGTCAAAGCAGGAGAGCAAAGGAATACAGCTCTTTAGGAGAGGGTCAGGTTTGCAGAAAGTCAACCTTGTATACTGTTAGCTCTAAAGAAGCCTTTTTTCAAAAAACACCACCCCACCCCCGAGTTAAAGAATACCAGTACAAGCTTGCTTTGGAGTATCCATGAAATGAAAGTGAAGAAGTGACCTTCAAAGACTCTGTCTTTGATCAACACAAAACAGCATGAGAAACAGGCACTTGCAACAGATCAAGAATAGGCAATTATATTAATCTCCTTGGAACTGTATGACTTTGGGAACGAACAGCTATTATGAAACAGCAGAAAGACTCAATCCAGAAAATCATTCAGAGTTGTAAGGAAACGGTTGGAAAATAATAAAAACATGTTTGCCTTAATTATTTCTCAGGTAAAGAAGGTCAGAAATTTGAGATATTGAAGAACATTTAGCTGAAAAGTTCAGCAAACAGAGGGAGAAAGTGTTCTGCTATGTCTGTATGCAGGGGCATGTAACACTAAGGAAAAATCATGAAGCAAATAATGAACCTTCTTGGGACTATGTATGAGATTATTGCTACTTTTCAAGTTACAGCACTTCAGTTTTTGGCTTCCCTTGTCTAAAGCTTTTTTATGACTCTAAATGAAAATTTATATTTTTATTGGGATGGTTACACAAGCAAAAAATTAAACTCTCTTCATCTTTAGTGAATAAGCCTCAGGGGAACTCTTCAAAATCTTACTGATTTCTGTCTACCAAAAGGTTTTGACAAACAACACTGCAAACAGAGTAACTAAAAAAGTAATAAAGATAATTCAAAGAAACAACCATACTTCACGAAGATGTCATCAACATTTTCAGGTTTTGAATATTCAAAAATACAGCTACAGATTTCCATGGAAAAAAAACAACAAAAATAGCCTATACTTCCATTGGTGTTTAAACACATGAGAAAGCATTTAAGCCTTACCATTCTGATTTCATTTTTATAAGGAACAAAGCATACCCTATTGAAAACACAGTATGAATGGCTGAAGGAGTCAAGACTATTTTTGTTAAGCTCCTAGTTTTCAGCAAAGATGCATCTCCCTTCGTGCAAAGGTTAGCAGCGCAAGGGCAGATTTTAACAGGATAAGGACCATGCAGCTTTGTCCTTCTCCAAGTGTATTGCTGGTAGCCCTGCCAACGCAAATTTCCTGCAGACATGCTACACATGCAAGGCTGGACCCCGGGCCACGTGGCCCCTCCACTGGCCAGGACTTCTCACCAACCAGCTTGAACAGTCATGTCAGGACTCCAGAGAGCAAGCTGTGGCCCGGTCAACAGTTTTGTCTTTGTAAGTAGGGTCTGATTGCATCCTCTGACTGCAGAGAATTTTACTAGGTGTCGTGGTTTAGACCCAGTTGGCAACTAAGCACCACGCAGCCGCTCGCTCACCCTCCCCCTCCCCGGTGGGATGGGGGAGAGAATTGGAAGGGCAAGAGTAAGAAAACCCGCGGGTTGAGATAATAACAGTTTAATAATTGAAATAAAATAATAATAATAATAGTAATAATAATAATTGTAATGAAAAGGAGAACGAGAGAGACAAACAAAACCCAGGGAAAAGAAAACAAGTGATGCAACTGCTCACCACCTGCCGACCGACACCCAGCCAGTCCCCGAGCAGCGATCGCTGCCCCCGGCTAACTCCCCTCGGTTTATATACTGAGCATGACATCATATGGTATGGAATAGCCCTTTGGTCAATTTGGATCAACTATCTTGGGCTGTGCCCCCTCCCAACTTCTTGTGCACCTGGCAGAGCATGGGAAGCTGAAAAAGAAAGTCCTTGACTAGTCTAAGCACTACTTAGCAACAACTAAACCATCAGTGTGTTATCAGCATTCTTCTCCTACTAAATCCAAAACACAGCACTATGCCAGCTACTAGGAAGAAAAGTAACTCTAACCCAGCTGAAACCAGGACACTAGGCTGCTAAGATACAGCATTCATTTCCAGATACAAAACACAAGCCAACTTATAATCATAGTATTGTTATTTTTTTATATTCCAAAATGTATGTGGGAAAACTGTGGTTCAGTTTTAAGATTTCTTATAATTTCAATTAGTCATACTACATATATTTCATAGCTTCTTCCAATAAAGTATTTTTTAAATAATTACTTTATTAATAGGAAATTACTCCTCCACTTCCTGTGATGTAAGTTAGTTTAAAAAAATTTAAGAGAGTAATAATTGATCTAAACCTAATTTCTCAAACGTTTATTTTATATGAACTGAGGTTAATAGGCTTTATACCTTTCAAGTGATTTGCTTTACCTACCTATTTTAACATAGTCCAGAGTACTGATGGATTTATTTTTTTGGCTTAGGTTTCCTCCAACACAATGGCACCTAAAACACACAAGTACAGCATGACCTGACAGAGCAGAAACAACATCTTGTGCTGTGCTCGAGTGACACAGCAAGGGAGACCTAGGAAGATGGAGGGCTGTTACGGGAACCTGTGATCCACATCCAAATGAGTGGGGACTTTGTTTTTGGCTGAGAAACTTCTCACTCATTAGGATAAAAGGTATATAAATATAACTATTCCAGGTCATACAGGTTTTCATTCAACCAGATACCTCTCAAAATGACAAAAATTAGTTCCCTTCAGGGAAGGAAAAGCTTAGGCCACTGTTTAGCCCAGATTATTTGACAGGATTTTTGAACTCATGCTGATACCCCATTTCTCACAAGGCATCACCAAGCACAGGGCATATACAGTATGTGGAGAATAGCTCTGCAGTTCATCATGCAAGAGATCTACCATCCGGTTTGCCTCTCTGCCTCTTCCCCCTCATCATGCAAACATTTTCACTCAGGTGCCTGAAAACAGCCATGTGAATCCATTCAGAGAAAAGAGAAGAAAAAAGCCTCGTTCTTTTTTTTTTGCTTTCAAGATCACTCAGCATCCTTTTTCATTCTCAGAAAAGCTGAGCATCTGAGCAATGCACAACCTGGAACTTGTGTTTCTGAAGAAGGATAGATGGACACACGTATTTCAGAGCTCTTTTGAATCCAAGTGAGAATAATAATAATGTATAATGAAAAGTGTCAACTATGGATCTGCTGTGAAAACCATTAAAAAGGATTTTAAACCTACATTTTCAAGTTCCTTGAGTCATAACTGAAGTTCATTCATTCCTGTCCTTTCAACTGGCCTGGACAATTTCAAGAGCCTTACTTCTTCAAGCATAAATCAATCATATACATTTTGCTTTAGTCACATCTCAAACATTCATTTCTGGTTCCTGAAAAATCTTCAGATCCAAGTTACTCTGGAGAAAAGCTGGAATCAAGTATTCTATATGTTAATCTTTTTCCTATATATTAATATATAAGAATATATATTTAATGTTTACTTTAAACAAGCAGGTCTAATGCTGATGAGCTTTTGGTAAGCTAGGAAATAAAATTTTCCACCCACCAGCTTTCTGATGCAACCTCAGTACTGAAACAGAAAAGGTGGATGTAAAGTTCATTTTAAAGGTGTTTAGTGCTTTTAGAGAAATACCTTCTCAAAACTGTAGCTTGAAGGCAGGGACATCATTCCCTTGGGAATATCAGAAATAGGCATGAAGAGGGTGGAAAACAGGCTTGGGTCCTAACATACATAACAGTGAAGTATTGTAAGAAAGAAACAATTGTGAGGAGTCATCGAGTCTTTCCCAGCTGCCCTCAGCTCACAGTCAACAGACATGTGTTGTTTTATGGGTGTCAGAAGGACCAAGTCAGCAGTGTGAACCACTGGAAGAGATTATGAGCAGTATGATTTACACGGAATATGGCACAGCTGCATAAATTCCAGGTACAGATATGAAATTATATGCTATCTGTGTCACATTCACAAATTCTTTTCTTTTTCCAGTGCTGGGGTTGAGAAGGGGAGGTTATGACAGAATTTTTGAGAAACTAAAAGGATCAAACACTCCTCAGTCTGAATGAGTTAACGTGCTTCATATCTTGTTTAGTTAGTGATCTATTTTGTCCTTTGAATTGGGGAAATTTTAAAAGACTCTTTGGGCAATCTGTGACTAGAGATAGTAAATGAGGTTACGTTCTACACCATTTGTTTCTGATTTCTTCTTGTTTAGGAGTATCTCATTACTGAAGAAATGAAGACTGATCCAGCTGAAGTAAGATTAGATGTCAAGAGAGAATCTAGAGCTGTTAGTACTGACTATATGCTTCCTTTAATTAGCAACTGCCCAGGTAATATAATAGAAGCAATTGATAATAGGGGTTAAGCTGTTGTTATTATTCTGTTTGGACTGAAACTCTTTTCCAGCGTAGCTTCTGTTACAAACAAATGGCCCAATTACCCAAGTTTTAAGAAGCACAGCTATACCCACCATCTCACCTGAGTAGCAGGACTAGACATGTAGGGAAGAAATCTACTGGCCATCATTAAGGAGTGCTAAAGTACAACTCTATGTATCCACATATAGCTTACAAATATTTCTTTTTCTGATTCATTGAGTTTGTCAGTTCTCCAATAAACTTAACAGTAGTTGAGAGCAGCTGTACCCTTGACTTTAATATTCTTTTATTTTGCACCAAGTTCCCAAAATAGGTCTATTAACCATCACTTAAGGACATTTTGAGGTGTTGTCATTTTCATCTTGGACTCTGACAAACATTTTAAACATTAATCTGATAAACATTTCAAATTTTTGTTATAATTCTGTAATCCACATAAAAACTTTTTTGAATACTTTATTGAATATGTAAAAGACAACTATCTATAATGAATGGGGGTGGGTATACCATCAGGCATTAAAAATAACACATGACTCAAAAGAATTAGATACATTACAATGAAAAAATAAAAGTTTCCAAAGATATCTCCAGAAATGGAAGAATTCACAAGTGGTCTACAAACAAAATGATGAGAATATGGAGTTTTGTAACATCTCCTCTTCACCTATTTCTGATTTCACAACCAAAACTAGCTGAGTAAATTTCACAACTAGCTGAGTAAATACACACAATACTTTAGTAAATAGTTTTGTTCAAGTAGTTATATTTTGCTTTCAGAAATCCTTTAGAGCTATAACATTAAAACAATCAAGAAAACCAACAACTTCATAAGTAAAAGAAGAATTTAAAGGAAAATTTACAATTATTGAAAAAGAACCTAAAGGAATGGCTTGTTGGTTTCTAAGCATGCACAACAGTACTGAAAACTGCCATGGAAATTTATTTCAAGGTGAATGTACACTCAACCATTTCCAACTGGGAGAGAAATAAGGGGTTGTGGGGTGCAGGGGAGATCCTTTGCTCGCTTCCTGGAGTACTCCATTTATAGGGGGAGTCGGTTAAGACTTGCACAAGGCTCATTTCGCAAAGATATTCAAGATTTTGAGAAGCAGAGTTTACATTTGGATTTGTTGTCTTGATTTATAAGAGGAAGTTATTGTTTACATACTGTATAACAACAACTGTAGAGTTGCCTGACTACTAAGACTTCTGACTGTTTACAGATCTAGGATATTGACAGTGAGGTGGCACAACTGGTCATGGAAAACAATTACTAAGCTTAAAGTTTGCAATAAACAGGATGATGTAGATAACAAGGGCACTGGTCTTCCATTCCATTTTTGCAAAACAGTAAAACTGAGCTCAAATCATGGAAGTAAATGTTGTGACAACAAACTAAACCAGAATGCTAAATCATAGTAAATCAATGTAGAAATTACAATATAAAGACAAACAACCCCCCAGCTTACTGAATATTTAAAATGAACATCCTCAAGTATTGACATATTTCTTAAATATAGCTAACTTGTCACAGCCTTTTCTTGGAAACATATGGAAAATTGTCCTCCTTCCTTTCCTGCTAAAATTAAAATGCCCACTACAGGAGGAGAGAACAAAGAATCACTGTGCAGCCCACATTAAAAGAGCAACTGTCTGGACAAGATACTCTATGAAGAGATATGAAATAAATTAATTACTCCCTGGAGCAAGCCTTGCTGGGAGATGGAGTCATATGCACACAAGAAGATGGAGAAAAATACAAATTAGCTCAAATATATTTCAAGTATTTCTTACTGACAGAAAAATATTGACAAGTCTTGAGATTGGTCAGGACATCAGAGCCTGGACAATACCAATTGCTCCTGAGGGTATGCTTAAGTTAGAAGAGATACCAGTTATTAGTATCAAATACCAATAGCTCACCCATATGACAGTGGCAGGTCTTGGGTACAGTTTCCCTTAGGTGAGTGCAGAATTTCCCTTTCAGCGTTTTCTTTGATTCCATTTAATCCTTAACATCTAATCAAAAAATGCATTGAGGGCATGGGACTAAGCCTGTAACATACAGTAGTATTTGACCAAGAGGTTGTTCCCTTGGAGATACATAAATGTATTTCTCCTTAACAAGGAATTAAGCTAATCCTTAGATAGAGGTAGTATTGTCAGGGACAAAACTCCTGCAGGACAAGTGGAAGTTTGCTGAATTGAAAGTTTTTGTTAAAACTGTGCTCAGATAAATGCCAAAGCCAATTACTACACCAGTTCATGTCCATTATGCTCAATGGTGTGTAAGAACTTCCATGAGATTCAGCTACAGGAATTCAGGTTTTCTTCAGTTAAAAAAACAAAAACAAAAAACCAAAACCAACAAATCAATGAAAAATTGCTCAGATAAGCATAGTTGGAGAACAAAAAAAAACCCTGAAGACTTTTATTCAATTTTTTTTTAAAAAATATAATTCTACCAACCAAACATAGATAAAAAATTACTACTAATGAAAAGGCTGAATATTGTTAACTGCAACAATCACAAAATTCTTAGCGTACATTCTGGTATATGCATGTGTAAATATTTGGAAATTAAAAAAACACAGTAAAGACTGAAACAAAGGTGGCAGGGGATTGGGTGAAGTGCGTATTTCCTTTCAGATGTATTTCCTTGCAGACAGACGTTCTAATTGAGTCTTCAGTTAAGCTAGGTTTAGGAAACACTGCTGCCAATAAACTGGAGTTTTCCCATGATTTACACTAGATTTCCCATCTAGTGTAAATGAGAGAGTGTGTGCACGTGCAAGTGTACACATGCACACCTGTCCAACTGAAACCAGCTTTCCTGCATGCTGTAGACTTTCATTTTTAAGGCAGTAGCTGGAGTACCTAATATAATGGTGATAATGTAGAAAAGCACCAGCACATCTTCAAGTCCTCCAAAACAGGATGCTACTACAGGTTATTTTACGTAATTTCTAATTACAACAAGATGCTCTACAGTTTGCTTGGAGATGTTTTAAGCACCACATGAACTACCATAGCTCCCAGGAGCCTCAACTTGGCCATGAATTCTGTGGTGCTCTACATTGTACAACTGCAAATAGACCATTCCCTGTCATTCTAGTAATAAATCATTATTCTTAAGAACAACTTAAACATTTTTTATTCCATTTCTAATACTTAATAATCAAGGATAGGTCGCAAGTACCTTCCCAATTCTACCTTAATTTACCTGAGTGTAGTCAGATATGATCTCAGAGGACGCATAAAACCATGAAAAGAAAAACCAGTTGTGTATTCTGCAATAGAAAACTGCATACACCAGCAGAATGCCAGGTTAAAATAACAATATCCTAACCATACAAGATTAGTAGAGAGAAATACAACATTTTGATAATAAAATTATCTACCTTAACAAATGAAAATGTCTTCTACTCCCCGCTTGCAATTTTTGACACTCTTTTTTCTCTTCAAATACCCATAAAGATCAAAAAACATAGCTGTGGATAATCCATTACCGTTGGACAGCAGCCACAGCTTTAGGACACAGAAACCCTTCTCTTCTCATTGGGGTTTTTTGTTTGGTTTTGTTTGGTTGGTTTTTTTAATAAATCTTTCCAAGTGGATTCACATCTGCATAGAAAGTACTTACTACACCACTTGTGTCTTGTGTCTGGTTTGTCTTATTCATATACTACCAATAATTTATCGTAGTAAGACCTCCCTCTGCATCAAAACTATATGCAGTTATCAGACCTTGTAAATCTTCCAAGGTCAGTTACTTTTCCTCACAGATTTTCTAGAAGCTAAAAGACCTACAGTACCATATTTTAAAATATAATACAATAATTTTGAAATTCCAGAATTTACTCCTACTCTCGGCTTATATCCCCTGATTCCAAAAGCATTCTAAACCAAATAACCTCACCAAGAAGCAATGCATTGCACCTGCTGAAGTTTTTAATGGGAATAATAATGTTCACTTATGTGATATTATTCATCAGAAACAAAGCACATTTTTTCCCTATGGTTAGAAATATAGATTCACAAATACTCATAATGGGGACAAAAAGATATCAGAGACAAGTTGATCAGCTCAGAGATTGTACCTGTGAGATTACGTCTGTATGTTGTGAATACAAAGGAAAACTACCGATAAGTAGTAAGGAAATGAAAACACCCCACTAGAAGATGAAATTACGGAAATTTTTTTTTCCTAGAGGGAAAAAGAAGGGTACTCACATTGTCTGACTATGCAGCCAACACAGTTGTCTAAGCAACTGCAGAGCACCATATCAATATCAGAGTGAGACACTTCTCCAAAGCCAATTTAAAATACATAACTTACCAGCACACTTAACTTATTTTCCCCTCACAATTTAAGCTGACTCCTAAAGCACAGTTTATGCATAGAATAAGTTATTTCTGCTTTGAATTACACTGCAAATTCTCCCTCTCTCTACCGACTGACTGTATACAGGACCTAGGGAGGCTAAGACTCCCTGCTACTTCATTTTTTCTTGGCCACAGCATGGGTAAGAGAAGTCTTTCCATTGATTCATTTTTCATTTGCTCTAATAGGAACATATACATAAAAATAATAATTAAAAGGGCAACAAAACAAAATACTACAAAGATGATACAATTATCACCTTGGGGATAGGAGAAAGAATGAACCAGACACAACCAATGTGAGTTGCATCACTTAGTGTCTAGCTGCCAGGCTCCTGGATACTAAAATGGTGAAAGAAGCTTAACAGAATATGACTGGAAAGGTAATAGAAAGCAGACATGAACCTCTGATTGATGGTTAGCTAAAACACTAAATTCAGACTTCAGAAAGGATGAAGAATATTTAATTCTTCATTAAAACGGTGCTGAAAGAACAGTGTCAAACTCAATTCACAGTTAGCATTTTAGCTAATTGCAGTCACACATTTAAAATTACTACAACTGTGGGGGAAAAATTGAAACTAAATTTGTGTAGGGAAGCATGGCAGTTAAACAGTGATTATCAACGAAAATTATGTGGCTTCTGGGAAGTACTGAAAGCACTGATCCCAAATAACTTACCATTCATGGGTAAAAGACTATGCACATTTTATAGTTCCGTAGAGCATTTCTTTGTCTTCACTGAGAGAAGAGGTACGGCCCTTAACATATCACAGTAAGACCCACACATCCTGCTATAATGAGCAGATTAAAGAGCGAACACAACAGAAGCTTGAGCCTTTCCTGCATTAGACTATGCGTTTATGCAAAATTATGTAGAGTGATTCTTATTACCTCTATTGAGACAAGCAAAATTTTATTTTCCTGTTCAGATGACAGTGGCTGTATCTACACAGGCAGAGTAGGAGCAGAACTGCAGAGGAAAACACTAGGTGCTGAGGACTCAATACTGACACGACACACATTTTGAGAGGTTTTACTTCAAATTCTCTACTCAATACAACTGACTAAATGGTCATTAGTGGTTGGATGCACAAGAAGGACTCATGGAACAGTTCTCTTACTTTGAGCTTATTCGCATTTCAGTTCAGGTCAGAAGCAAGTCTTCCAACTGTCTCCTCTTACTGTGCTTCAGTTCACCCTGCAAATGGCCATGGGACATACAGAGTGGATTCCTATCAAGTTAAAGTAATCAAGCATTCCGTCCAGGAGGGTATCTGATGAGCCCCAAACACCAATAGATATTCAGTCTACAGGAGCAGACAAGAGCTAATGACTGAAACATTTAAGTTAAGCTAGATCCTCACTACCAACTGTCCTGCTATAAAGATCTACTGCACCCACTGGGCCACGCTACTTGGTTAATATGGTCACAGCCAATGCACTTGCCTTAGGCTAGCACTACTTTCTCTAAATGGCACTAAGAGTTATAAAAGAAAAGATGAAATCAAGAGGAATAAAAACTGAACTGCAGACGACATCAAGCAACCCTTACTGCTTCTGGATGAAAAGCTGTTTCTGCAGATTACATCCATTCTGATGTTTAAAACAATGCTATGGAACATGCAAGAAAGACAGAGCCTCTGGAGAAGAATGTGGACGTGATTAGCAACTTAGAAAAAAAAAAAAACTTTTTTAATTAATGATTTCTGGGGTAGAAAACAGACATTTTTCAGCTGCACTGTTTAATTGCAGAACCAAGTTGATGGCAAAGGTTTTCAAGGGAAAATATAATTAGCACTGACTCAAAAGGCAAATAACTTCTGTTTCCCTTGCACCAAGTAGGCAATAGCTTTAAAGCTGTATTTAGGCTTTAAGAAAGCCATTTCCCAATCTGAATTTTATAGCGACAAAAACAGCAATGAAGTTAAAGTTAGGGAATAATATGTTCTTGAACACGAGCTAAAAATCTGGTTGGATCTAACAAGCTCCCTAAGAGATGTTCAATTGTCTTTTCACAGTGGCCAATCCCATTCTTCAGGTTCCTCACTGACTCCCATTCATCTTTTCCAAAACTGTGCTAAAATGTGTGAGGAGAGACCACCCTCCAACCTTGCAAATGGCACCTGTGTGGTTTTCAAAAAAATTTCTATTAAGCTTCTACTCCCACTTCTAGCCCTCTTCTCGCTTTTGAGGCAACAGGAATAAACCCAACCAAAACAAACAGAACTCCCATTTTTGAAGCAAGAGCTGTGTTATGCAATCATATTTCAGTGTCAGAAACTTAATTAGCATTCATGTTTGGCAAAACAGCTGTCAATCTTTATCAATGATCTGGATGAGGGGATCGAGTGCACCCTCAGTAAGTTTGCAGATGACACCAAGTTGGGCGGGAGTGTTCATCTGCTAGAGGGTAGGAAGGCTCTACAGAGGGATCTGGACAGGCTGGATCAACAGGCTGAGGCCAACTGTATGACATCAACAAGGCTAAGTGCCAGGTCCTGCACTTGGGTCACAACAACCCCATGCAACTCTACAGGCTTGGGGAAGAGTGGCTGGAAAGCTGCCTGGCAGAAAAGGACCTGGGGGCGTTGGTTGACAGCTGGCTGAATATGAGCCAGCAGTGTGCCCACGTGGCCAAGAAGGCCAACAGCATCCTGGCTTGTATCAGAAATAGTGTGACCAGCAGGAGTAGGGAAGTGATCGTCCCCCTGTACTCACCACTGGTGAGGCAGCACCTCAAATGCTGTGTTCAGTTTTGAGCTCCTCACTACAAGAAAGACATTGAGGTGCTGGAGTGTGTCCAAAGAAGGGCAACGAAGCTGGTGAAGGGTCTGGAGAACAAGTCTTATGAGGAGCAGCTGAGGGAACTGGGGTTGTTTAGCCTGGAGAAAAAGAGGCTCAGGGGAGACCTTATCGCCCTCTACAACCACCTGCAAGGAGGTTGTAGTGAGGTGGGTGTCGGTCCCTTCTGCCAAGTAACAAGTGATAGGACAAGAGGAAATGGCCTCAAGTTGTGCCAGGGCAGGTTTAGATTGTGTATTAGCAAAAACTTCTTCACTGAAAGGGTTGTCAAGCCTTGGAACAGGCTGCCCAGGGAAGTGGATGAGTCACCATCCCTGGAGGTATTCAAAAGACAGGTAGATGTGGTACTTAGGGACATGGTTTAGTGGTGGACTTGGCAGTGTTAGGTTTATGGTTGGACTTGATGATCTTAAAGGTCTTTTCCAACCTAAATAATTCTGTGATTCTATGAATGTCACCAACTGTGGAGCACAAGGTCTTCCTTAGAGGATACAACAATGTTGTAATTACTATCAGCTACAATTTGTAAATTGTTGTCGTGGTTTAGCCCCAGTTGGCAACTAAGCACCACGCAGCCGCTCGCTCACCCTCCCCCAGGGGATGGGGGAGAGAATCGGAAGGGCAAGAGTAAGAAAACCCGCGGGTTGAGATAAGCACAGTTTAATAATTGAAATAAAATAATAACAATAATAATAGTAATAATAATAATAATTGTAATGAAAAGGAGAACGAGAGAGACAAACAAAACCCAGGGAAAAGAAAACAAGTGATGCAACCGCTCACCACCCGCCGACCGACACCCAGCCAGTCCCCGAGCGGCGATCGCTGCCCCCCAGCCAACTCCCCTCGGTTTATATACTGAGCATGACATCATATGGTATGGAATAGCCCTTTGGTCAATTTGGATCAACTATCTTGGGCTGTGCCCCCTCCCAGCTTCTTGTGCACCTGGCAGAGCATGGGAAGCTGAAAAAGAAAGTCCTTGACTAGGGTAAGCACTACCTAGCAACAACTAAACCATCAGTGTGTTATCAGCATTCTTCTCCTACTAAATCCAAAACACAGCACTATGCCAGCTACTAGGAAGAAAAGTAACTCTAACCCAGCTGAAACCAGGACAGTTGTATACAGCTTTCCAAGCCAAAGTAGTGACATTTAAGGACTAAAATAACTGACTACTTAGAATCAAGTCTTTCTGAAAACATAAGATCTTACAAGATCATTGAAGTTACTTCAGTACATCCATCCTAATTCTTCCTCTGCTCAGGTCTTCAAGAAAATGTATGGGTATTTGAATATCCACAAGTAGTACACTGATAGAAATGAGAAGCTTTTGATGGCCAAAACAAATCGTTATAAAGCACAAAAATCGGTATCTTTCAGTTCTTTTACTATCCTTCAGTTCTATTCACATCCTGATGCTGTTAAAATGATAACAAAGAACTATCTTTGTCAGTTGATAAAGTAGATAGCACGACAGTCATGGATCTTAAGAAATACCTGCTGGGAAAAGTTAATCCTTCAGGTGAGTGTTTGCTTTCCTTCTTTTCAGTAAAATGCAGGAACAGAACCACTTAACTTCTGTTCTGTTTGTTTTGGGGTTATTTTGGTTGTATTGGGGGGGTTCTGGTGTTTTTTGGGTTTTTTTGTCTTTTTTTTTTGCTTAACTTCAAATGTCACTGGTTAATTCTTGGCAGACATGCAAGTACATTTTTAGTGACATTCTGAAGTACTTAAGCGAAAATTTCAAACATCCATAATTCAGAAGCCTCAATTCCCTAGACATGCATTTCAACACCAAAATATTTACCTTATGTTAAAGTAACTTTAAAACATCTTTTTTTTAATTAATCTATGAAAAAAAGAGGATTGCACAAAAGCCCCTTTTTTTTATTATTAAGTTTGTAACTAGATGTAACAGAATGATGCAAGCTCGTGGAAAGACTTCACTGCGATTATGCAGTGTCTTGCATTGTTATTTACTGGGAACCTGGCATTTTTTACTTTCAAGATAAATGTACCGGTTTTAGGAAAAACGATTCTACAGTTCCCAGTCCCCTGGCACCCTGCAACAGCAACTGGACTGAGCAAATTATGCTTGACCACCACTGAGCAAAGATGTGCAGCTTTTAATTAGATAGCATGAGGTGATGGCTACAGGCCTTCTGGATAGATCATATTTATTGTGCCATTCAACCTTTAGAATATTGAACAGTTTTGTGAAGAGAATAGGGTCTAAAATCACCTTACAATTATAAAAAACATTTTATCCTAAAGTTTCCTCTAGTTTTTTAGGGACTTCACAGGGAAAGTAAATAATCATCTGAAAGAGGAGAACCAGTGGACTCATCAAAATGCAAATAACAAATGAGAGGAAGGTACAAAGTAAGGCAGTTCTGCTTCCACATTTCCTGAAACTGTACCAGATGGGCGAATGCTTGCCTTTCATTAACTAGTGTGCTGGGATAAAGCTGTGTTAATTAAATCACTAAACTACCACTAATTCTGTGTTATTTACTAATTCAACAAATTTAATCTTTGTTTCGTTCAATACAGCAAATTCTAATTAAGTCTTGTAAAGTTGAAAGGATCAATAATTAAATAAAATAAATGAATAATGATATGCAGTTGTCTGTTATAACATTAGCAACAAAATACAAGTTCAAGGCACAAACTAGCTTACATGGAAGGAACATTTTGCACTAAAAAGACCCCACAGAACAAAATATTCAAGCAAGAACTTTATAACATACTTGCTAGAGCATTACAAATGCTGCCAACACACTAATCGAGATGTAGACTGTTTATCATGGAGCTGTGCAGCTTTTCCCTGAGATAACCTCACAAACAGTACAGTCTTTTCAGAACCTGACTTTGTGGCCCTCCATGTTAGAGCTCCAGCTTACCTCTATCAGCCAGAGGTAAACACATAGTACTCCAGGCTATAAAGAGCAGATCTCATCTCTCCTCAGGTTCTCTTCACCACAAAGTCAAAGTCTTGTCAGGAAAGTAGCTAGAGTGCCAGGCGGTCTTGTTACCCTTTCCTCCCACATGGCCTTTTGGGGAAAACAGCCAGCTGAGTAAGCCAGAACAAGCTACCAACGGTCCTAATTGTTCCCAGCAGGACTAGCAATTCAGAGTCTTATCTGAGTGTTTCCCTTCATTTTGCTCTCCGCTTCCAAAAAGTGATCCTGGGAGTGCAGAACATTATTTATTAGGAGCTGTTCTTCATTCAGCCATAGTCAGTCAAGAAGTTCTTTCTTTATCTAATGCGCTAAAATTTGAGAACCAGCAGAAAATCAGACCATAAAATAATCAAAGCTGCACTGTTCTTTTTCCCCATGCAAGGCCTTGGGCAACATTCTGGGTCCCTGCCGAGGAGGAGGTACACCAGCACTGGGACAACAAAGTCCCAACCCAGCAGGCCCACAAAACCCTGGAGGCTAAAGAGTGAGGAGCAGGAAGCAGACGAGGACTGTTCCTATTTAGGAGTGCTAATTTATATTGCTTAGTTAAAAAAATAACACAGCATAGTTCAAGGTCCATGTTTAAGGCATGTATTAAAATTCCTCAAACAAGCAAACAAAAGCCTTCTTCCAGCTGGAGTGCCAGCCTACTTCATAGCATATGAAATCATCTCATAGCATCTCAGATCATCTAATGAAAATATCTGTGAATTCACAAGAAATACTGGGAAATTTTTTCATCACTCTATACTTTTTTTTGAAGGAAGAGAATTGTGCAGGAAATTGATACTTCAAGGGAAAAAAAAAGAGAATAAAAAGAATTATAACGATTAGAACTGACACTTAGTGTTTGCATTCCAGCTCCATCCATAGCCAGTACCCTTTTCCTATACCTGCTATGCATGGGAAAACATCCCGCCACTAAAACATCTTTAAGACTGACAAATACATGAAACCAGTATAGACCAAACCAAATTTACCACCAGTACAAGAGAATCTTCTGTCAGGAGACAGAAAATATTGTTAAACAAAGAAGCTTACCCAAGAACCTGTTTTTCTAAACAACTGGACTGTACTGGAGACTGTTGAGTGGATAGTGGGAATAGTACCCAGGGTTAATTACCAATGTTTCTCTAGAGAAGAGAGATTATTAGCAGCAGAGAAAATGGATAACTACTTCCTTAGGTAACAGCTGTGGTGCTAATACTCTTAAAAGTTTGGCAAGCAAGGCTCCATCAAATATTCATGCCAAATGTTCAGCTGTGTATGACAGGTGTAACTAACCTGTCGAGTTGTTAATTCTTTCCATATTTGTATTTATGATTCTTAATTGTGTAGTCTCTTGATACACTCACCCATGAATTAAGCCAGTGCCAAAAAACTAGAAGCTGGACTTGTTCATTTGCATCCTAATAACAAATTATTATTTGACTCCTAAGAAACAGCAAGATTCTAGGAGATGCATTTTCTCAGTTTTGTTACTGTGGCTTTTCTTAAAAAGATATGCATGCATAGGACACATTGGCACCATTTTTCTTCTGAAGCATTAGTGAAAGGAAATGCAAGAGCAAGCATCTGAATTACATAAAAGGGTGATTTCTTTGGATGGTTTCCCAAGTGATTGGTTCAAGAATTTGAGTTGTCAGGGAAACCTCTGAGGTACAGAGCCTGCTCTTGCAGATGGGCAGACTGCTGAACCTGCAGTGTGTCCATCCCTTGGATGAAGCGCATGGCATTTCTTCTTCCATCCTTCTGAAACTCTGCTTAGAAAGCACAGTTCTAAACTCCAGGTGTGGACTGAGAAACGACTCAAGGCTAAAACACTAATTAAATCTCTAGTCTCACCCCTGCTGCCTTTGAGGGCAACACATCAGCCTTTCTTCCCCCCCCCAACCCTAACCGAGTTCAGTTTCTATGAGAGCACCTTCCTGCCCCCAGCACCACCCAGGCTGAGGGGGTCAGTCAGGCTCACTGTCAACAGAACTCACAGAACTACATACAAGTTACTTTTTGGCTGTATTCTGTGCAGATCTAAACACTGAAGAGCATCCATTCTCAGAGTTGATGCATGAATCTCTAACACACAGATTCTTTGAGAACGATTAGGAGGCAAATACACCACAAAATATGAATCCTAACAGCTTTTATATTGGCTTTAACAGAGAAATAAAAGTTGCAGCCATTTCTAGGTATATAAACTGGCATTTCTCAGGCATTTTTTTTTCATATTTACCTAATTAAGCACCAATTCTTCATCAGAAATTCTCTTTTTTCCATGCTTATTAATTTCTTTTTAGAAAGAATTGCTTCANAAGTAAGAACAATTTAATGTGTGACTAATCCATCAGACAACTAACAATAATGAAACAAGGCTGATTTACATTGCATTCTGACTGGTGACATTTTTGTTCAGCTTTTATTCTGGAAAAATTACAAGCCTGGATGTGTTCCTCCCTTGGGAAGAAATTGTGGAAGGTGGTGAAGTGTGTATAATTATACTTTCTTCCAATTGTTTGTGATGCTCAAGCTGAACTGTACCTCTATTAACTAAGCAGCTTAGGAAGGTCACCAGTCTTCAAGGGATTATGCTCTACTGAATATTGAATAGTAGGTCTAAAGTATTCCTCATCTGTACCAGCAACTCAGAAGTCAAGCTTAAAACATTTCAAGACTGATTTTAAAAACAGGGTTGGTTTGTGGGTTATTGGGTGGGGGGGTTTACCATTTATCTTTGATGTTTTCTTTGTGCAAGAAAGAGAGGGCTGTATCTGATGTATTTATTTCTTACTCTTTTTCTGGAGTTAAGATTATCAAGAAACCAGCTGAAGTGATCAGAGAATAGTTGCAACAAGTTTAGTCTTTCAGGAAAATAAAGTATGTGTTCTTGTACAAAAGAAAAAATAGGTAAAGGGAAAAATACTTCAAAAGGACAACACCACACATTTGGCAAAGCACTTTACATTTCTTGTAGAAGATATGGGGCAGAGGAGAAAGAAAAAGTGAACAGAAGAGGGAAAACTTCACTCTTGTCCACATGCCCAGTGATTGAAGGAAAAACACACCAGAGATGAATGAAACCAATAAAAAAAAAATCCAATTATCTTAAGAAAATAATTGTATTGAAACTGGCATACTATGCACTCAAGATGCCATAATAAAAAAAAAAAAAAAAAATCACTAAACATTCCTGGATAAATTAGATGGTCATCAGGTATCATAAGTTTGCTTTTTTCAGTCTTTCACATGCTTGCACTTCTTTTAAATTTAAAACTCCTTAGATTTATAATAACTGGTCTGGAGATCATTACATTACCTGTTAATTGCATTTCATTCTAAACTACTACCAATGCAAACGTCTATCAGTCAAACTGTGCTTTGGGAGCATACACACATTACTTCTAGAACTATCAAAAGAACATCCGAGTACTGGGAATGCACTTGTTTATTGATTAATGTATATTATCAGGTATCAGATTTGATCTGTGCAGAACTGGAGAGAGAATTCTACTCCTCCTCTTTTGAAACACATGTAGAAATACTTTGCCACAACTATCAATAGTGCTCTTCTAGAGCAGAAATTACATTTTAACCCTGAACTGCCTGGTTTCTCCTTCCTTCTTGATCTTAGATAAAGCATTTCAACTTGGTCATCTCTAGTGAACAGGTAAAAGAAATTAGAGGCCTAACTAAATTATTTAAATTATGTAATTTAAATGTCCAAACCCTCCAGTTTATCAAGGTCTGAAGGGCTGTAAAGCAATAATGAATAAATCTGCTTTAAACAGAAAGTAGTCCACTCTTTCTCAGCTTGACATTTTCTGCTGTCTTCTTGCATGTAGTTTTTGAAAGGAATTATTGTGCTTTTGTACTATTATCAGAAAACTGATAATATCTAAAACTTCATTGTATGCACTGTAGTCTGCAGCCTGGACCAAGAATTTCATAGGCATGAAGCGCTGCGGGTAGTCAAACTCTCCCTGCATTCCACATCTGTTTTAGAAATATAAGGTTTTAATTAAAACCAACTTTTTCCTACCCTGTAACAATCTCACTTATTAATCTTGGACCCTATATACCCAAACTGTCACATGCTAAATTAGCTGTCTGCAGTATCATTCTAATCAGATTATTTTAATACATATGGTTGCTATTGGCTCCTTTGCAGTCTCAAATAGTTGCTTCACGTAGTTGCTCTGATTTTTTCAAACAACGAAGTGTAATTCTGAACTATACATTGATTTATCCATTACATCAAAGTATGAACAACAAAAGGATTCATTATGGCACACGAAATCTGGTGGTTTATATACCTTACTAATAGGTCCCTAGACATGTAAAACTCATTGGTAGTCTAGGAATCGCATGTTATATTAATTAAAAATTTCAAATTTCTTCACGATAAATCATACAATATTATATACTATTTCAACACACTACGCTGCAAGTAAAAATTCAAACCCAAGGGCTGAACCCATCATCACTACCTTTTGCATATCCACAGTTACAATTCTCATCCATAAACTGTCTCCTACCT